>JALLPA010000036.1:0-26354 GCA_036939895.1 Thalassiosira exigua
GCAAATTAAATGCGAGCTCGAAAAGAAAAAAAACGATAAATATGTGGTTATGTACCATACGTATTATCCGCCCCATCCAGGGTCTTGCAGAATGTATCGTAGGTTCGTACGAGCCGCCGCAGGCAGTACGATACGGTACCTATGGTAGTACAGTACGAATCAGTAGCCAGCAACACACCGAACAGCGGAGTATTTGGCGATCATCTTCAGTATCATTATATCATGGAAATACGTACGACTATCGCTAACAATAACTCTGTTCGGTGTGTTGCAGGAGGCATCTGGCGTCTGGCGGTCTTCAATCTGGGCGTCTCTTTTTCATGGAGGAACTGGTAGGATACAGCCTCCTTCGATGTGCGTGCGTATTCTACCTTATTCTTATATGTAGGAACTAGTAAATAAGAAGTCCTAACAGACGTCATGCAACTTTTCCCAACTTTTCCCTGCTCGTTTCCACAATCACAATTTCCATGGCAAATTCGTCACTTTTCGAGGCGGCCAAACTCGCCTCTGCTCCGGCGGAAATGACGGCGACAACGCCCAGGAACGCACATTTCGCCTACGACAAGGGGAGGGCCACGCTTGATGCGGGAGGTTGTGGGATTGGTGGGACATGACGCGTGACGACGGCGATGTTGTCATGGCGATATTTTTCTCGAGAATGCAACAGTACCACACCCGAACTTGATGCGACATGGGACTCATCGTCGTCCGTCATGCATTGACCTCTGTAACAACGGACGTTCAGGGAGGTCATGGGATTCGTGAGACGGGGGGACGAATGAGAGGACCTCTCTAGCTAGAGAGAGAACGCAACAGCTCGGCGATGCCATCATTTTCATCCCTACCGACGGAACCATGGTAGCCCGCCGCATCGCTCTGCTCCTCGCCTTCGCCCCCTCCTCCACCGCCTTCGGCGTCGGGAGCAAGTCCCCGCTTGCCAAGGCGAAACTGGTGGCTGGCAGTGGCAACAAGATGGTCGCCACTGCCATACCCATGGATGCCCCGGCGTTACCCACCGAGAAAGTCGCGTCCCGCGCGCTGGATCCGAAGGACGCCTGGATCGCCGACCTGGACTACGACGCCTTCGGCAATGACGTCGCCGCGCTCGGGAAAGAGCTCCTCTCGGAAACGGGCGCCGAAGACGTGGAGCACTTGAACAAGATCGTCCGATGGCGCAACCTCGCCGCCCTCGTCGGACTGAGCACGGTGTGGACGACTCCAAATCCATTGACGATCGCGGCGCTGAGCGCGTGGACCTACGCCAGCTGGACGATGGTCGCTCATCACACGTGCCACGGGGGGTACAACCGCGTGGAAGCGGGGCGCTTCAACAGTAGAAACTTCGCCATCGGTCTCGTGAACCGATGCGTCGATTGGCTGGATTGGATGCAGCCGGAAGCTTGGAATATTGAACACAATCGTCTTCATCACTACGTGAGTATCAATGCCTGCATTCTTCTTCGCGATGAGACGTCTCTTAATTGTGACGGTCCACTCACATTCTTCGATTTCGCAGCGCCTGAACGAAAGCCACGACCCCGATCTGGTGCAGGACAACCTGAGCTTCCTCCGCGATGCCGACGTTCCACTTGCTGTCAAGTACGCCACGGTCGCGACTTTGTTGCCAGTTTGGAAGTGGCTTTACTACGCTCCCAATACTTACAAGGAGCTTAAAACAAACGAATGGATCAAATCCGGGAGGGAGCTGCCCAAAGACTTCGACCCAAAGCAGGCGGTCACGGTGATGTCGATGCTGGATCCTTCGCGGAAAGGAGCGCGCGAAGTTGTCAAGCCACTGGATCTGTTCTTCAATGTCATGGGTCCGATGTTGTTCGGCCGTTTTGTGCTTGTTCCATCTCTCCTTGCGCTGGTTCCCGGCGCGGGGCCGTCGCTCGCGGCCCACGCACTCGTAAACCTTCTGCTGGCCGAGCTCCTGACCAATATTCATGCGTTCGTCACCATCGTGACAAATCACGCCGGAGAGGACATGTACACCTTCGACGACGCCGTGAAGCCCAAGACCGGCTCGTTCTACGTCCGACAGGTCGTCGGCTCCGCGAACTATCCCGCCGGATCCGATCCCATCGACTTCTCCCACGGTTTCCTGAACTATCAGATCGAGCACCACGTCTGGCCCGATCTTTCGATGTTGCGGTATCAGCGAGGCGCGCCGCGATTGAAGGCGATTTGCGAAAAGCACGGTGTCCCGTACGTCCAAGAGAACGTCTTCGAGCGGCTGCGGAAGACCGCGGACGTCATGGTGGGACGGAGGAGCATGAGGGCGTTCCCCACGGAATTCGAGCCGGAGAAGGACAAGGCGGGAGCGGCGGGCGTCTCGTGGAAGACCACGGATGGGGCGATCGACAACAGCGGTTAGCTGTCGATTCATTGAATCGTTCTTTTGTTTGCGAATAGTTGATACTATGATTGATAGAAATATGGCGACATGGGTATACCTTGAATATACCATGTAGAGTGCACTAAGAATGCCATCCAGGGATGGACACACCGATGCTCTCGGCTCAAAAGTTGAAGCTCTTCATCTGGTTGGAGTACCTAGTAATAGTGTAATGCATATCAATTCCTTGCGTTGTAGACGCCTCTCTCAGCGATGCAACGATTACGTTCGTGTGGATATGAGTCAAACGTCTCGAGCAACAACTAGTGAGCCAAGCTGGTTTGAACAACGGTATGATCCAAAACGATTAACAGCTGCGAGAGCAAGCTAGGCGATGCAAACAGATGAGACAAACATCTCGAGCAACAACTAGTGAGCCAAGCTTGTTTGAACCACGGTGTGATCCAAAACAATTAATCTATAATATCCTTAGTTACATATTCGAGAGGGTTGTCATAGCCAATTCGATATAATCCTCAACAGATGGAAAATCCAACTGAACGAGCTTGCCAAGGATTTCAGCACACGTGACGTCTTTCACCGCATCGAGCCTCAGACGCAACTCAGGAAGGATGATCTCCGATGCCGCCTCAGATGTACTCGCTAGAGTGATTAGCACCTGGCGCTTGAGGTCTTTGAGCTTCGGACTCAAATGCTCCGATTCCGTCAAAAGAGATTTGATGAGCTCACTGGATATAGTGTGCTCGGACTGCGAAATGTTCGCTTCGTAGATTGTGTGGAGGAGGAGCAACACTTGATGCGTCATTTGCGGTGAGCAGACGGAGCAAGTAGATGGCGTAAATGCGTGTGGTCGAGCCGTGAACTGAGAAGGCGGGCTGACTCCTGCCAAACGGTCTTTGTTCAACCGATTCCACGCATTTATTCGTCGATTGAGCTCGTAGCATTCCCTCTCCGCTTCTCTCATCTGGGTGTAGAGACGATACCTCTCCTCAGAAGGAGAATGCTTTGATTTGTCGTGCTTTCGCGTGGCACCGGGGTCAGACCTTCCACCACCGCCGCTTCCGGCCCCCGATGCCCCAGGTTGTGAGCCCCTCCCTTCATCACGAGCGCGAGCGTGAATGTTTGCAACCAAGCGGCTGAGTGGGTCACTTCCAGAGGATGTCCCACTGCTTGATGCCAATGCTTGAAGAAGATCATCGTCCAAAGCATCGTATGCCGAGGTGCCAGAACTTCCGGCTCCTGCGCTGAGTAAAGCCTGTCTCAGGAAATCCCCCCTGCTTCCAAGGCCATCACCCCCATCGGTCCGGAGGCTCCTGGCTAAGCTGAGCAAGCTGATGTGAATGTCAAAATATAGGTGAGTGGCCGCCCGAACAAAGGTGGGGAATGTGCAGACTACTAACGGACCTCCTCGCTCGGCTAGATGTGGTAGACGCGCGTTCACTGAGGCTCGACGATGATCCTCGTGGCCGCGAAGAACTGGAAGGTTTCTTGCTTGATTCGTCGTCGTCTTCAAACCCATCGAATTTCGGCATGTCCCCAAGTAGCGCACGCTGAAAGGATTTTCCATAGTACACCAAGTCGTCCAGATTTTCTTCTACGCCTTGAAGCTTCCTTTGTTGCTGCAATGCAGCCGTCACTTTCTTCTTCAGACTATTCCTCATATCTGACACTTTCTTTTCTGCTAATCCTAACATAGTCATAGTCCTCTGGAGCCTGTTTGGTGGACAGATTGATGAGATTAGAGACTAGCCGGCAACTGCAGGAGCGAAAAAATTGACCTCGTGAGATGAGTTGCACCTCGGTCAAAGCCCACTCACCCCATGTCGTCCAATATTGCAATTGCATTGAGAGCGATTCCGGCAGTTAATTCGTAATCGAAGCCTCCGGCTGTGCAGTAGCCGCATTCAACACACAAGAAAGCATCCAACCGATCGTAGTTGATGTGCCTGCACTTCCTACACTGGAATGCGACCTCGCCGCAATTTCCACAGACGCCGTGGGCATTGTGGACCTGCCTCGTACAGCGCGGACAATAGAGGATGAAGGATCCGTCCGGCGCTCGTTTATTGCTTGCCTTTTCGTAAAACTAATGGATGATAGAGTCTATAATGAAACGTGGTCCCACACACTCACACACACACACAAACAGCAGCGCAATCACTTCCTCACCTCTTCGTATGTGAACTTCAAGTTTGCTGCAATGACTGGAGTCTTGAGCTTGCAATTGGACTCCGATGCACCTCTGGCCAAACTGAGCGTCCCACATCTTTGCCAGTAGTGGGCATATGATTCTGTCTTGAGAATGCTTGCGTCGCTGACTTGCCTAGGACTAAAATAGACACCAATTGTCTTGACCTGCAGGCAAATGAACGAATGTGAGATTTCGTCTGGTGAAAGAGTCAACACTCGCACCATGGATTTAGCCGCGACGTTTTGTTGCCCGCAGCAACCGAATATCGAATACTTGCCAATCTCCCGCGGGGATCTGAAACGGTCAGGTGCACTTGAGACAAAGCAAGTCGAAACTTCAATTGTGTGAAACTTGAGAATTCCGAGCTGACATGATTCGAGGCGAGATCTTCGAGGCGACTACGTTGGTAAGACCGGACCTGTTCTGGCAAGAAGGTTGATTTGTTTCCATCGCTGTCCTTGGCCGTGGAGCTTTGATTGGAACTGTCGGATTTCTTGCCGCTGGATTTGGAGGCCTTCTTTGGCGGAATTCGTCTGTGGCACCCAGCGCAGTCTGACAGGTTACAGCTTAGGCTTCCCAATTCACCTTCCTGTTTCCCAAATAGCCCTTGAAATTGGCCGTGGTTTTGGTTGAACTCGGTCATCAAAACCCTGCAGATCGAGACAAACTTAAAGGTCAGTTCACGAATCATTCGTAGTGCCATCTGGCGTGCGGCTTCATGCCAATCTCGCGGAGTACGTACACAAAAGCGAATTTGACCGAGCTTGAAATCTCTCGTACAATACCGTCGTCGAGATCGGAAGCAAAGTTATGAACCAAAAAGTTCAAAAGATCAATGAATTCATTAGATGCATTGCCAAGCGACCCCAGCCCTTGGAATGGGCCCCCAATCAAGCAATGACAGAGACGATTTTTGCTTGATGGTGGAAGTTTTGTTGCCAATTTTTTGGCTACGCTGCTCGAGACTGACTCAGCGAAGGTGGATAAGAAGTCAGCAATAGGCGGCTGCGATGGGCAAATGAGGGCGGGGAATACTCACCGGCGCGCAATTCCTTAGAACGTCCGTTCAAAACGAATTGTTTGATGAACGCGAGCAGGTCATCTGCGGTGAAGCATTGAAGTGGATCAGCTGGATGGCTATCCCCTGCATGATGCCCTCCGATAGGTGTGTCAACTTCTTTTTCCACGCCATCGTGGCGAAGGCCTTCAGCTTCGCTAGCGCTAAAATTGGTGCCGTCCAGAGCAATGTCGAGTAAAGAGAAGGCTTTGACTTGGTTTTTTCCTCGCAAGCATGAAGAAAGCCACAGCAACGACAGGGAAGGTGATCGACGATAAATTTGCTCCAGCATTTCAAGCATTACTCCCCCACCCATGCTCGCCGAGGTCCCTTTCCTGCCAGAAATTGCCATCTCCGGGAGGCCACAAAAGTAGCTCCATGTCTTCTGCCTGCCTGCTGCCGAAAGCAGTTCATCGAGCACTGCAGCTATGCTCTCATCGGTAGTGACAGTAAAGCAGTCCTCTGAAATGAGGTCTTCCACGCCAAGCAATCCAGAGGCCGGAAGTGTTTCGAACGTCACTTCATCCTCTCGCCACTTCGAGCCGCACTGCCTTGCCTGCTCCCTCACAACTAGAGCCGAGTCAAGAATGTCGTAGGATTGCTGAAGAAGCTTTCGAAATGAAAAACCAAACACGTAGTGATCGCGGACTCTGTGATAGACGTCTTGACGACCACCGCATAGACGCTGCAGCATAGACTTGGCTAGATACCGCAACACATGCGAGCTGCTCGTACTTATGATTTCACAGAGCACTGAGAACCACTCTGATGGCCAAGACGATGCATTTGCAGTTGAGCTTGATGGTTTGCTCTTCGGGGCTAGGAGGGAGAAGATGTCTAACGCAGCGCAAAGGAACGAAGCTCCCGTTCCATCTGCAACTGAGGAAGTGGAGAGTGAGGCATCGTCGCCATCTATATGAGCAGATGCCCGCGGCTTTGATCGCCCGAATTTCTCGAGCGTTCTGAAAACTCCATCGTTGATGTCTTCCTTTATGTCCTTGTCTTCGCGCAGCGACGGAAAAACATTCTTGGATGCACTCTCAACGGTTCCAATCGCGTCGCCAGGCGAGGTTGCGGCTTCATGCTTTTCGAATTGGCTACTAACAAGTTCGATGAACTTTGAGCGTAGTCGTAGAATGATGGTACAAAGAGTGAGCATTAACAAACATATTCTTCGAGGTCCTCGATCATTGCACCTAGGACTCACGGTTTCTTGCAGCTGATGTTCACTAAAGAGATTTCGAATTTGGGTCTGCACCAGCTCAAACACATCCTGGACATTGTCACCGCCGATTGCTTCTAGTTGGTCCTCGTGTGGAGATTCGGGAACGTCTGTTGACCACTTGAAATAGTTACAGCGATGCTTCCTGTCAGATCGAAATGATCGATACGAGACAGAAAAAACGATGAGGGCGAGGTCTAGTGTAGATTTATATAGCAGTGAATGGATCGTGAATTCTCACCTCTCGAGCCCGCAGACATAAAACCGACGATCCTTGTGGACACCATGGGAGCAGCGTCTGCGAACAGCAGGGACGCCGTGTACATCGCAGACGAACCTGGTGATGCAAAGCAGAAAGTCGTGTGAGTTTTGTTTGCGAGAGAAGCATCACGACTAGAACTGAATCAAGATGGTGTACTCGCCGTGGATCTGTCTTATCTTTGTGATGGTGCTGTGCACCGTCTCTTTCCTCATCATGAGTCGCTGCCTGGGCCATGTCGCGACCGATTTCTCGTTTTTGAAGTATGAGGCTAGAGAGAGTGCGCATGCACACCACTAGCTTGCTGGAATGCTTTGCAAAGCCACCATCTGATTGGCATAATTTGGCGAGACTGGTGATGTTATGGAAAATAGCTCTCGCCATTTCTTTGGCTCTCGAATACTTTAGGTGGAGATCTGAATCGAGTACAATGTTAATTACCAGTTGCAACACATGGCTTGAAGGTAGCGGCGTTTCTTTGCCCTCAGTTGCAGACAGGGATCGGATCATCATATCCTTGAGAAACGAGGGGTGGGGGGTGAGGAGGAGGCATCGATCAGGAAGTAGATAGCAAGAGGACTCACAAGAAGCATCGTAAACAGACGAGACCTAAACCCTTCTGTTTTCATCGGTTCAATGCCCTCGCCTTGTTTGACGCTGGATTTATCCACGCTTTGCCTGTGACTTTTGCTTGAAGTCGACCTCGATGCGCCCTGTCCTGTGAGAAGCCCTGCTTTCTTCACGTTCTCCACCAATCGCTGCGCGATTGGAACCGGACGGAGTGACTCGATTTTTCCACAAGTCATGTCTTCATTTTCCACACAAAGCGTTCTGTTTGAGCATTGAATCGTGCGTTGAATGAGGGGTGAGGCGAGAGAGATGAAAGAGCGGCAAGAAGAGCTTGCACCTGTTTGTGCTTACCGTTCATTGATGACGACGGGCTCGTCGGGGTCGTGTCTTCTTGCGTAGGTCATGCCCGCGTCGTAGCAACGGGTGCATAGGTCTATGTCCATCTCATCACCTCCAAGTGTGTACCTCTGGTCCAAAATGGGGAAGGCGTGGCACGAATCGCACTGATAAGAAACCAGTGCGAGTTCTTTGTTGTGGCTTGGTGTGCTACTGATCTTGCTGCTGCTGCTGCTACCACCAGACTGACCCAGCGCGTTGGATACCGCACAGCATGCCGAGCAGACTATCTCCCTTGAGTCGCACAGGAGGTACTCAGACAAGATGTCGAACGAGCCAAACATCAATTCGCCAGAGTCAGAGCATGCTGCCATTTCCATGAGCATCAATTCTGATACAAGTTGAACGGAGCGCGCCAGCTTGAGGTTCAAGCCGTGAACTGGGCGGCGAATGGTTTTGAATACGCGACAGGCAGAGTCAGGCGCAATACGTGCAAAAAATAGCAATCCCAGACTAGAGGGGCGCAGTTCTCTCCCTTTGACTCACGGTGCAGATACTGGCAGAAATCTTGACGGCGAATGGGATTCGAGCGCGCGCGCGATGGGCAGAGTCAGGAACACGATGCGTGATTAAAATCGGCAATCCCAGTCTAGAGGGTCGCAGTTCTTTCTCTAGGACTCACCAAGTATCTTCTTTCCCTCGAGAGCCAAAGACACTTCACAAGTTTTGTCAGCTACCATATCAGCGATAATCCTCCTGTAGTTCCCACCAGTCCTAGCGCATTGCTTCGTCAAGGTAAGAATAAGGCATAGCGTATCAGTGGCGCATTCAATCATTGCTTCCTGTTTAGGAGTGACTATGTCAACGCTCGCAAACTCTGTCTGCAGATGATTTCTAAGACCACGCATTGTCGCCATGAGACCCTAACATCAGCAAACAATGTGAGGGAGAGGTAAACAGAAATCTGGCGGAACGGGAACAAACGTCAAGCCTTGAACTTACGCGGAGGGTAGCTTCGTCTACGAACGATGTTCGCTCGGACGCATCTGGCATGGCTACGTTCAAGAGGTCAACTGTTAGAGCTCGCAATGTTCCCTTCTCGCCAGAGTCCAGCGACGTCTGTTGAATAATGTGGCTCATGGTCTCTTTGCTCTCTGCACTTAAGGATTCCATCTTGCTTTGGCCCAAACTTTGGTCTGAAGAGCAGATGCTCTGTAAAGCAACCATTGATTCGAGGCAAGATACTAGCAGCTCGACTGACGGCTCCTGGTGAAAGCAGAGAGTGCTTGAAGAGTGATTTTCTGCTCCGGCGTTTTCCACTTGGTATGATTTCAAAAATCCGAGGTCGGCTCGGGACCGAGCGTAAATTTCGATGGAATCGATTATTGGCGTGCCTTAACATTGTTCCCAATGCCCGACGGGGTAAAACGCTGGTCAGCAAAAGAAAGCGAACAACAATGCCAAGGATGAAAATATGACGTACTTGAAGATTCTTGGGAAGGAGAGATCCAAATCGACACGAAACCGTTCCTCATCGCGAGAAGTATTTCTTCGTCTGTTAGGCAGAAGTCATACCTTGATATGACGTGTTCAAAAATAAGAGTAATAAGCACGTGCATGAAAAAGCATTCATCCACACGTAGTGTGCTAGCTGGAGCGCGTAGCGCGGAAGCTAGTAATAGAAATAATTATATCCAAACTCACCAACGCTTGACATGGTTCTTCATCTTGATGGAGCGCCCCATTATGGCTGGTGGTGCGATGCAATCAAAGTCGCGAATATAGATCAACAAGACGGCTTCAACATTTTTCACAACTACATGGACAGCAATCTCACCTATTTCGCGAGGTATGAGATCTGGCATAGAACCTACCAGGGCTCTGACAGCAACAATAGCCGGGCGATCTGCCCCAGCCTCAGATTTGCTGTCAGTGGTGCTCTTTGGGTGAAAATCCTCCATCTCCAATCGTGCCGTGAGGCCTACAGAGCAATCACACATTGTTAGTTTGGATGGCTTCGAAAATGGGGCACAAATAATTTTACAAGGAGTGGGCATAATCACTCACAACATCCATCTCGCGAAGGCGCGATGGCGCAACTAGCACGCACAAAAATTGAAGGTTAGAAATATGGTACCAGAACGTTCGATGAGCCACCATAGCAGGTGCAAAGATCACGGGTTAGAAGAGAAATGTCGGAAGAAAAAAGTTGAATGAGGGGTTAGGCAAGAGATATGAAAGAGCTTGTCACGAGCTTGTCACTGTTCATCCTCACTCGGTGTTGTTCAGAGATAACTTTTTCTTGATGATTCCCATTCGCTCATGCATCGATAGTGATTTGGGATCTGATCCTTTCACAAAGTCTCCTCCAAGCACCAGGCCGTCGAGCTCACTGACATTGATCATCTTCTCGAAGACACCTAGTTCCACTTTCTCCTGCCCCAGCCATCCCTCGTCTTCTGAGGCGTCATCTAATTTCTCTCCGAACCATAGGAGGCTGCCGCTAGATGAAAGCAATGCCATGACGGCTCTTTCGCATATCTGTGTTTCTCCCTTGACAGAGCGGTCTTTTCCTGCATCAACGAGATACGGCACCGAAAAGGCGCAGGAACCCACGAAGCTGTAGCTCGATATGAAGCCAAGTCCCGAACTGCAATTTGTTGGCCACGAGAGCTCCGTCACAAACACCGAACGCTCATTGAATTCTAGGAGAAGAGCTCTCGGCTGGCCCGAACGCGTCGAGCGGCCTACACATGAAATCCTGTAGAATGCTTCCGCGCCTCGACTGACAATCCCCAAGCTTTGAAAATGTGTGTATGGCCCCGCCACGCCATAGTGACTGCCAATGTCCTCGGGGGCTATCACATTGGGCAGCAATTCGAAGCTTCCACAGACCGCGCCATCGTCATCAAGGAGCATCGCGACACAGCAGCTCGATACGCATTGGTACAAGAGGCAATTGCTTTGTTGAAGGTAATGCAAGCAAGACCCTTCTCCAAAAGACGTCGAAGAACCCTTGGGCAGCACTTCCGCTCCACACCTCCGCAGACCTGTAGAAGGGAAGGATATTCCAGATCCGATTTCAATGTAGCTCTCGCCGTGATCCTCTAGGTTCCCTTCTTCGTCAATCGTTAGACTGATGAAGTACATGCGCCCAGTATCTGAACTCACAATGGGTTGGACAGGAAAATGTGCATGGTATGAGCGATGAGCAGTCTTTGAAACTTCATGAAAAGGGGATGAAGACACTGACCCAGCAGAAGCGCGAGCTTCGTGTCAACCGAGCCGTCTTCAGTAGAGAGGGAACCGATCATTGTGGCAGATCGAATTGTGACTGGGAGGCAAAAGGAAAGGACCAATCAGTGAGCGTTCAGACGTGGGCAAACGAAAAGAAATCACGCAGTCTTTTTACTCACCGTCTTCATAAGCCAGAGCGTAATTCGTCGTAGGGGACGTTGAACAGCTGGTACCATTACTCTCTAGTCTTTTCAAATCAAAGCAATGCTGGGGGGGGGGGGGCATTGTAAGGCGTGGAGATAAACCAAAAGCTCGCTCATCGAAGCATTTGAGGGACACTCACCACGACCGTGCCGCACACGGCAACTACGTGAAGCTCCGACTGCGGCATCCAGTCGCATTTCACCAAATGTTCCTCCGAATCGATGCTCAACTTCAGCTCGATCACTCGTTCGAACGAATCCAAGGCCTTCGACAGGATGGCGACGCACGCGTTGGAACCTCCCCAAATCAACAGATGTCGATCGTTTTCGGGAGAGACGCTCATGCCGTGGATGAGGAATTTGACGCTGTCTCCCCCGAGAACTGAGGACAGCAGGAGGAGCAACAAAAGCGCGTCAGCACTTGCATGGAGAAAACGTGGGGACAACCAGATTGACTCACTGTTCAGCTGAGACCGGGACAAATGAGAGGCCGGAGAATTCTCCATGTGGAGCACGTTGACCGGCGGGATGCCGTTGCAAAATAGCACCGAGCTGGATTCCGCGACGAACAGTCGCCCCCGACTGTCGGCTGCGATGGCCTGCGCGGACAAGCTCTTCTGGTGCGGCTTCAGGCTCGAGGTGCTAGAAATCATGCGGGTCTGTAGAGCCGAGGCTTTCGCCGCTCGGATGGGCTCCATGGAAACATTGGAGAGCCTTTGCAATTCCAGAGGTCGCGCCGATCTCATGTGGAGGTTGGGGCTTCCCCCGCCAGCGGGCTGCTGGGCGGCGGCGCTCAAAAGAGTCGAGAAGTCGGTCGCACCAGGGCCGGGCGAGTTTCGGTAGCACCGATTGAAAAGGAGGAAGATCGATTCTCCCCATCCCGACGAGTTCGCTTCCTCGATCAGTTTTTGCAGAGATACCGATGTTTCTACGCGGAAGTTGCGAGCGGCCATCTCCAAGAAGACATTGTCATTTTCTGAGTCACCATTGGCTTCCAGGTCGTCGTCATCCGATTCGTCTCCGTATGCTTCTCGAAGGAGAGATTCGGAAAGAGGAGACAGACATTTGCATGGGTGTTCCAAGGCAGGACCGCGGTTCTCGTGCCCGCAATCACAGAAGAAGCTTTCAGTTGAATGGGAGAGACAAGGTAAACAGATCGGTTCGGAAATAGTTGAAAATGAAATCTCGATGGGCTCACCTTGATTTTCTTGAGTAACCAATGCTGTCAAAAGACGAGTGAAGAGATGAGATGGAAAAAATGTCACCCGGCTGAGAGACTTTGAAAGGTTCGACTTACTCGTGACCCTTGTGGCAGACCCTCGCGCAGAGCGTACAGCATCCCTTGTCCCAGAGTAGGCCGCAGGTGTAGCACTGAAGCAGGCGGGGTGAAGAAGTGTGAGGTATTATTTTCATTTCACATAAAAATAAAAGTAGCTCCTCACAACTTACATTGTACCAGTGTTGTTCGGTAAAGCCCTCCTGAGAGTGATGGATTCTAGTCTGTTGGACGAAACATAAAACAGCCTTCGAATACATTTCACCTAGAAGACTCACTCCAGTTTCCACGTAAGTGCACGTCTTCGGCACCTCGTCGCCGTTTTTCAGTCGAATGAACGCCTCTTTGCTCGATGGCAATCTAAGAGTCCCCGCAGTGCTTTCCATTGCGGCTGTGGTTGGCGTTTGGTTCACCAAGATATTCAACGAAGCGACGCATTCGAAAAATGTCCTCGCGGTGTCGGTGTATGGCTGAAGAAGAGCAATGTCAGATGGAATCCTCTCCGGCCGAAGAAGTTCGACGATCGAACGACCCGCTTCGTCCAAAGCGTCGTAGCGCGACGCCAAGAGGCACAGGAGCTTGACGACGTGGCGCCGATCGGGACGGCCCGCCCACCGGTCGATGCGCCCCGACAATTCGCGTAAGATGACTTTCGCTTTGGAGCCGTCGGCCGAGCCTCGCAAACGCCGCGAGCAGGCGACGTGACTTATTACTCTGACTGTCTTCTCGCTCAACGTATTTTCCTCTTTGATGCGGTTGTCTCCCATGTCCGTCGCAGAGGAAGCGATGTTCTCCACGAGAAGGAGCACGTCGTCCTCGGGCAAATCGTCGAGGGAAAGGGCCACAAACGAGCGCACGGAGTCGCAGTCGGCCGTCCGGCCCTTGGCAAACTCCGCTTCGGCGTTCATGAGATCGTCGAGGATCTCTGCGACGAACGCGCGGGCTCGTAGAAGGAGTTGGACCTTTCCCTCGCACATGAGCGTCAACAGCGTTCTTGCAAAGAGCCGCGGCATCGAAGACCAGCTGTATTCCTCCTCGGCGAAGGGCGTGATCTCGTCGCATTGCGTCAGCATGTCCGCCAGGTCCGCATGGGCCGGGCCTCCGATCCACCTCCCCACCGCCAGATTTCTCGCGCCCAGGAATGCCAGCAAGGTAGTCCTCTTCTCGGGATCGAGCCGGTCCCCAAAGCCGACGGCCGGTGGGCCGGTCGTGTTGCGTTCCTTCGCGAACCTCGCCAACGACGCCTCGAGGAGCGCGTGCGCCGCGGTCCGTCGAGCCTCGGCGACGTCGTCCTCGACGGCGAGCGCTCGCACGACTCCGTCGACGGCTTCGCAGAAGATCCGGCACCGCTGAAGCTCCGCCAGACGGGCGAAGCGCGCCCAACCTCCCTCCAGGAGGCGCTCTGCGGCGGCGCGGGCCACGTCTCGCATCTCCGCGTCGTTCGACGCATGGCTATAAACGCACGAGAGGAACGAGAGGGCCCCTCGCGCGGCCGTCCCCGCTTCCTCGTCTCGCGGCCAGGGGGGGGAGGCGGCGACGCCGTACTCGCGGTCGTCCGAGTCGCCGAAGGCGCTGCTCCCCGGGAAGCGTCGGTCGCGGCGGAGCGCGCTCCGCGCGCCGCTCCGTCCCCCGCCGCCTCGGGCGCCGAACCGGAGCAGCGCCGCGGCGGGGACCGCGGCGTTGACCACGCTATACAACACTCGGCGCCAACGAATCGCCGTCGAGAGGGCGGCGGAAAGGCGATCCGCGACGTCGGCGTCATTCCCCGCCGCTTCGATGATCTCGGCGCGCGATACGGTCAGCGACGAGCCCCGCAGCGCTTCCGCGAGCAGCAGTTCCCATTGGCCGCCGACGCGGAGCTCGCCCGGCGGCACCGCCTCGCCCGACGCGTCGACGCGGCCCGCGCCCCGAATCCTCTGGGCGGTGGTCGACGAGAGGGCCTTGCCCCCCATCCGATGCCGCCCCGGGTCGATCGAGTCCAGCAGGAGCCCGAACGTTTTCTCGTCGCCGACGCGGCAGAAGGTCGAGACGTGCGAGAGGAAGGGGGATCTTTCCGAGGGCGCCGGCTTGGCGAAGAAATAGAGCTTGAGGGCCGTCGAAGACAGCGACGCGCCCTGCTCTCTCAGTCCCGGAGCCGCCCCGCCGAGCACGTCTAGGGCGTCTCGCAACGCGTCCAAGTAGCGACGGAGCGCCGCGGCTCCGAACTTCGACAGAGCCCGCAAGGAGCGGCCGGCGGCCTCCACCGCCGCGGCCGAGCTCAGCCCCTCCGTCAGCGCGCACCCCTCGTCCATCCGGTCCGGGAAGCGCGGCGCGGCGCCCGACGCGAGGCGCCCGTCGCGCGCGAGCGCCGTCGACGACCGGGAAGCCGCCCCGTCGTCCGCCGGAGGGCCCGGGAAGTCGTCCTCGTCGTCCTCCTCCTCCTCGTCCCGATCGTCCGGGTCGGAGTCCTCCGACGGGTTCCGGTACGCCGCGGCGACTCCGGTCCCCCCGGCGCCCCGCGCCGCCTCGCCGGGAAGTCCGGAGGGGGGCCCGCGCCCTCCCGCGGCCGGGAAACGACGCGCCGATCCCCCCGCGTCGCTCGGACCCGGGGAGGCGTGCAGGCTCACGAGCATCGAGAGGTAGAGCGGGAGCGCCTCGCGGTAGGCGAAGGCGGCGAGGGACGACGGCGCGGCGGCCGCTCCTCCTCGGGCGAGGTCCCGCGCGCCCTCCTCGGCCTCCGTCGTCAGGGACGCCAGGGCCCGCTCGGCGGCGATCAGCGCGGAGGGCAGCGCCCGGCTCGGACGCGGGCGCGATCCCGCGCGCTTGCTCTGCTCCACCCGCAGGAGCAGCGTCGTCGGGCGCGGCGCGCCCCTCACGAGGTCGTGGATGCGCGCCATGTCCTCCCGCAGTTTCAGGATCCTGCCGACGTAATCGGCCTCGGCCCCGGCGGCGGACGACGTGTTCTCTGACAACGCCTTGGGACCTTCCTCGACGCTCCTCGACGTCCAGGTGGGAAGCTTCCCGTACGCGTTCCACGCCGAGAAGAGCAGGCGACATCCGTCCCTCGCCGCCGTTCGCAGTCCCTCCTCCACGGCCTTCGCGAGGACCTCCCTCAGCTTCTCGTGCTCCGCGGGGTCCATCGTCTCGGTGGCCGCCACGCCCTCGCAGGGGACGCAAGGCGAGGTCCAGTCCTCGAGCAGGCCTTGGTAATCGTCCGTCCTGAGGGTCTCTGCGTTGGGACGACGGCGGTCCGTCCCGCCGCCGCCGCCGACCCTGGACCGAGCGTAGTCCGTCTTCGCGAGCGCGGCGTCCAGCGCGGGGCGAAGGCCCGGGCTCGAGACGACGTCGACGAGGGCGGCGGTCAGGACGACGGCCCGCGCCAGGACGCGCGACCGTCCCCCGTCCATGCTCGCGCCGTCGGCGCTTTCGTTGGATAGACGGCCTCGCAAGGCGTCGACGCAGCGCGAGAGCGTCCGCTTCCGTCCCTCGCGGGGAAGCCGCGCGACCGTCGCGGCGAAGAGCCGCGCGTCGCGGAGCGAGAGCGGGACGTCGTCGTCGCCCTCCTCCTCCGCCGCGCCCTCCCCCGCCTCCCCCAACAGGCCCTCCATGCCGCGGAGGAAGGCGTCGCACAAGAACCGCAGGTCCGCACCGCTCGAACCCTCCTCCTCTCGGCCGCCGTCGCCGTCGACGTCCGCCGCCGCGCCCAGCACCAGGGACGAGATCAGAGCGTGGTGCGCGGCCGGGAGGGAGGACGGCCAAATCCCCTCGCCGCCGTCGCCTCCCTTCGAATCGAACGCCGCGCGGAACGCCCGCAGCCTCGCGTCCGCGCCGCGCAGGCATCCCCCGTCCCTCCCCGCGACGCTCCCTATGGTACGGGCGAGGCGGACGTGGGACTCCCGCACCCGCCGCCGCGCGGCGCCTTCGCTCGACGGATGGACGCGGTCTTTGGTGGACAGGTAAGACGGGGCCGGGGCTTCCCCGGCCCTCCTCGGGGGGATACGCGTCGACCTCCGCGCCGTCGTCGTCGCGCGCGTCGCGCCCGGAGTCGTCGAGGCCTTCGCGGAGGCCCAAACGTCGAGCGAGCGCCCGAGGTCGACGAACTCCAGGACGGCGTCGATCGGCAGGCACTTCCGGAAGCGAGCGCGGATCCGCGCCGCGTCCGAGGGGGACGACGACGAGGAGGCGGAGGCGGCGCCGAACCCTCCTCCGAAGAGGAGCGCGTGGAGGGCGTCGAGCGCGTCGGACGCGAGGGCGGCGCGGGCGGTCGCGGAGACGTCCTTCGTCGTCTCGACGTCGTCGTAGCACGCGCGGACGATCCCGAGGAGGGTCGCGAGGAGGGAGGTCATGGCCGCGTCGCAGCGGGATCCGGGAGGCGGTCGCGCCTCGTCGGCCGCCAGTCGTTGCTGCTGTTGCTGTTGCTGCTGTTGCTGCTGTTGCTGCTGCTGCTGCTGCTGCTGCTGCTGCTGTTGCTGCTGCTGCTGCTGTTGCTGCTGCTGCTGTTGCTGCTGCTGTTGCTGTTGCTGTTGCTGTTGCTGCTGCGGTTGTTGCTGCGGTTGTTGCTGCGGCTGCGGTTGCGGTGGCTGCTGGTGCTGTTGCTCGGGTTGTTGGGGTGGTTGCTGGGGCTGCTGCTGCGGCGGTGGGGGTGGCTGGGGCGGAGGTTGCTGTTGGCCTTGCTGTTGCTGGGGCCGCTGCTGAGTGCCCTGGCTCGCTTCGTCGCTCGGCGGTTGGCTCCCCCCTCCTAAGGATCCCGCTCCCCCCCGGAGAGACGCGGCCTGTGCTTGGGCAGCCGCGGCTGTGGCGGCCGGAGCGTGTGCGTGCGCTCCCGCGTAGTTGGCCGGGTTGAAGGGATCGAAGGGTGGGGGAGGGAACNCTGCTGTTGCTGCTGTTGCTGCTGCTGCTGCTGCTGCTGCTGCTGCTGATGCTGCTGCTGCTGCTTCTGCTGTCGATGCCGCGGGGGCACCTGGGCTCGCACGTAAAGGGCGAGGACCTCGGCCGCGGGGCTCGACGCGGCCGCGGCGACGCTCCCCGCCCCCCCGGCGCCAAGGACCGACGACGCGCCCGCCGGGCCGTCGTCGTCGAGGGCGCGATCCAGGCCGTACGCCGCGACGACGTCCTCCCACGACGACGACTCCGCCGCCGCGGTCCCCCCTCGCGGTTCGGCGCTCGCGCCGCGGGGCGAGGTCCCGCGGGGCGCGCGCGACGCCCCCGTCGAAGCCGCCGTCGCCCTCGCCGCGGCCGTCGTCCTCGACGAGCCGAGGGACGACGCCGCGGCGATCAGGGCGCGCAGGTCGCGCCCCGCCGCGGACGCCGCTCCCGTCCCCGCGCCCCCTCCTCCCGCCGTCCCTCCCGCCGTCCTTGCCATCCCCATTGCCGTCCCCCCTCCCGAGCCTCCGGAGACTCCTCCCCCCACGGCCGCGGACACGGCCACGGACAGAGATGAGGACGCCGAGGGAGAAGGCGCGATCCCCTCGAGGCAGCTCCCGAGGCGACCGCACGCCAGGGAGAGGAGGCGGGCGTCCAGGGCGATCGGAGGCCCGCCGTCGGCGTTCGCGGGGTCCTCTCGAAGGCGCGCCCCAACGACGCCCAAAGCCGCGGCGCACCCGGCCGCGATTACGTAATTTCGGGCCTCGGACGCCGCCCCCGGCGTGAAGGAGGACGCCGAGGCGCGCGCGGCGGCCGTCCGGCCCAGCGCCTCGAGGGCGCGGCTCGCGAGGGGGAAGCAGGTCCACGAGCGGGAGGAGTCGCCGAGGACGTCGATGCGCGTCGTCGCTTCGCCGCCGTCGACGTCGACGAGGAAGAAGGTCATGCCGTCGTCTCTCCCGGCGAGGTCCTTCGGAGGGGCGACGCGACGGAGGCACCGGCTGTGGGCCTCGACGAGCGCCCGGGCGAGCGCCGCGGCCTCGTCTCTCAATCCCGCCCTCGCACTTTCGGAGGCCGAAGGCGACGAGCTCGGGCGGGGACGCGGCGGCCCGACCGGCGATTCTCCGAGCGGCGAGGGGGCCGCCGCCCGGTCGTCCCGGCGCCTCGCGCGCTTCCGCGAGCTGCGGCGCAGGCCCTCCTCCCCGAGGTCCTCGACGACGCCCGACGTTTCGCCCGCGGCGGGGACCTCGGCGGCCTCGGCGACCTCGACGGCGGGGGCCTCCGGGGCGGACTCCGCCCCGGACAGGAGCGCGCGGACGTACCCCTCGGCCCATCCGCCGCCGCCCCCAGTCGTCGGGCCCAGAGGCCCCGCCGCGGCGTCGTGCGCCGCGTCGATCGCGCACGCCGCGAAGGCGACGAGGGCCGCGGGGCCGGGGACGCGAAGTCGAGGCGTCGAGTCGCGGTTCGATGCGTCGACGTCGGACGATCCCGCGGGCGGGGGAGGGGGGGGAGGCTTCCGCCCCCCTCCCCCTGCTCCCTCGGAGTCCCGCTTCTTCTTCTTCCTCCGAGCCGCGGCGGGGGCTTTCGCGATCGCGAACGAGACGGGCCTCGGACCGCCCGGCCCTCCGAGGGGGGCCGTCCGCGTCGCGGCAGAGGAGGTCGCGGACGCCATGGCCCGCTCCCACTCTCGTTCCGACGCGGTCCGCGCCGCCGGAGGGGAGGTCGCGAACGCCAGGGCTCGCTCCCACGCTCGTTCCGACGCGGTCCGCGCGCTCCCCCCTCGCCGTTCCAAAATCCTCGTCGCCGCGACCAACGTCCTCCGGGGTCCGTCGCACTCCCGTCCGCCGAACGCGAGCGCCGTCCACCGCCGGGGGGAGGAGCCGCGTCCGACGTCGAAGGGGACGCGCAGCTCGGGACGGAGGGAGAGGAGGGACGAGAGCTCCGCGCAAGAGGAGGAGGAGCGGTCCCCTCCGCCGCCCTTGCGCCTCGTCGTCGACGCCGTCGCCGCCCCCCTCCGCGCCCGCTTGGACGCCGGCTCTCCCTCCCCGGCCATCGCGGCCTCCTCTGTGCCGTCCCCGAGGACGAGGGAGAGCGTCCTCCGTCCGTCGTTTCTACTTCCTTCCTCGCCGCCGGGGTCGGGGTACAAAGTCGCCGCGACCCTCGCGCAGATCCCCGCGAGGACCTCGTTCTCCGTCGCCTCGCCCGGGCGGAACCCCGCCTCGAAGTCTCCAACGGCGGCGTCCAGCGTCGCCGCGAAGGCGGAGGGGGCGTCCGGCTCCCCCGCAGTCCCCCCCGCCGTCCCTCGCGCCGTCCCCCCCAATCCTCCTCCCATCGCGGAGGCGAACGACGCGCGGGGACGGAGGCCGTCCCGCATCCCGAAGGACGACGCCCCCCCGGCGGCGGAGGAGGACGTCGCGTCGAGGAGGCGAGGACGGGGATCGAGCCGGGACGCCGTCCGGAGGGAGAGGAGGGCGGACCACAGGGCGCGGCGGACGACGGCGTCGCGGGCTTCGACGGAGGGCGTCGCTTCCGCGCCGTCGGCCTCGCCGGGGTCGGTCCCTCGGGAGGCGTCGCCTGCTCGGAACGCGGAATCGGGGAGGATTGGGGCGAGGCGAGGTGCGTCGATCGCGAGGCGATGCGAGGGATGGGACGCGACGACCTTCTCCGAACGATGGCCGCAGAGGCTTTCTCCGACGACTTACCGTCGTCGTCCTCTTCCGGCCCTACCGACGCCAGCGCCTCCAACCCCCGCAGCGCCCCGATCGTCGCCGAGGCCAGCGCCCTCCCCACGACGGAGCGGGCGTGCTCGGCGAGGAGCTCCTTCCTCCGCGCCGTCGCCGATCCTCCCTCCCCCGCAGCTCCACCCAACCCTGCCGTTCCCCCTCGTGATCCGCCTGCTAACCCGCCGCCGAAGTCGACGTCCACGTCCACGTCGACGACGTCCATGCCCAGGTCGTCGCCGAAGATCGACGCGCGAGCCGACGTGCGAGAGGTGGTCTCGTACGGCCTCTCGTACGGATTCGCGCGGAGGGGGGGCTCGGCCGCGGCCGCTTCCAGCGCCGCGCGGTCCGCGGTCAGCGCGGCGAGGAGGCGGCGCGAGAGGCAGACGAGAGTCACGGCCGCGTCGCGGATTTTCTGGCGATCGAGGCGTGGCTCCTTCCCCTCGCCGCGGTCTTCCTCCTCCATTTCGGCGTCGCCTCCCTCGCCTCCCCCTTCGCCTTTCGGCTTGTCTTCGTCGTCGTCCTTATCTTCGCCATCTTCGTCGTCCCCCGCGTCCCTCAGCAGAGCGATGAGGTCGTTGATCGCCGCAGTCGTGACCATCAACAAGTTGGCGTCCTCGCTCCCTCGGATATAGCCATCGCCCTCGTCGCCCCCCCCTCTTTCCGCTGCGGCGGCGGGGCCCTTCCCCGCCTTGGACTTGGACCCCTTGCGCCGCTTTCCCCCCTTGCCGACCTTGGCCTTGGCTCCGGCCTTGGCCGCACGCAAGGCGCCGACAAGGGTGGAGGGCGCGGCGTCACCATCCTCCTCGGGGAAGAGGGAGGATGCGTACGAGGCCAGGTCGGGGGCGAACTCCCCCGGTCCACCTCCTAGCCCCGACCCTTCCGACTTGCCTTCCCCTCGCTCCCCCTCCGTCCCGAGGGTAGCGGAGGAGGAGGGGAGGACGTACGCGGTTTTCCCCGCGGCCAACGCCCTCAACGCGGCGGCGCACCGCTCTCGATCGGACGAGAGGGAGCGCATCGCCAGCAAGAGGCGGGAGAGGATCGACTCCTTTTCCGGGGGGAGGAGGATTACGACGGCCTCCTCCTCCTCCTCTTCCTCCTCCTTCGCCTCCCCCAGCATGGACAGCTCGGAGGCGAGGTCCATCTCCTCGGATTTCTTGGATCTCTTGCCCTTCTTGGAACGCTTCTTCGCCTTGGGCTTGGATCGGCGCTCGGGGCTGAAAGAGAGAGAGGGGAGGGAGGGAGGGCGGGAACGACGGGGGGGTGTGAGAGAGGGTGCGGGAGGCGGGTCGACGGGTCGACGACGAGGGGGGGGCACAATCGGCAGCGCCACGGAACCGGCAGCGGACGAGGCGCGGCGGTCGGGAGGGAGGCGACGACGAACGATCGACGCGAGAGAGCGACGACGGGGACGAACGCCCCGCGCAAGGAAGCGGGGGGGGGGGTTGCTCTCTCTCACCTGGAGTCGACCAAGTCGTCCCCCCCGGCGGAGGCGGACGCGGTCGCGGCGGGGTCCTCGGCGACGGCGTCCTCCGCCTCCGCGACGGCCGCGCCGGCGTCCGCGCCGGGGGCCGAAGCGGCCGCCCCCCCTCCGGACGACGCCGACGCCGCCGCGTCGCGCCGTCGCTTGGACCGGCGGGGCGGCATGGACGCGGCGAGGCGGCTGCGGATCGGGGGGGGTTGCGTGCGGCGGGGTTCGGTGAGATCTTCTCCCTTCCGGCGACTGGAGAGATATGTGCCCTGTGCGGCCTGCTACCTGCTACGAGCTAGTCGCGGAGGCGGAGGCGGAGGCGGAGGCAATCACCCCTCAACCCGGCGGCACTGAACCTGCGACCATTTAAGGTCAACTGGTCGCAGGTTCAGTGCCCCCGGAGTGGAGGGGTGGGAGGCAATGCCAATGCGGTCGGATTCGCCGAACACCGAACATCGATGGGACTTCCGAGCTTCGACGTTCTGAGAGCTATCTTGAAAGTATGGATCGATGATGGTATCCATGGAACCATTTGCGTAACAGTTTGCCGTTGAGGAATATTCCGAACTTTTAACTGCTACGAATTCACTCGCGTTGATGTGTGAGGATGATGTTTTTTTGTGTGAGGCAACGTCCCGCCAAAAATTACCTCGCGTAGAATTATATTATCGTAAGTAGGAATCGATATTCTTAGGATTGAACATTGAGAACTTTGATACGTATTCCTTCGTTGTGAACGTACCGAGCTCGTGTCAAAATTCTCATCGATATTCCAGGTGGTACCTGCACGTCCTGCGTTATTTCTGCAACGCGCCGGATTTATTCCATCGACGCATAGGTAGGTACGAAGGTATCTAACAATTCTAAACATTCAAAATGTACGTGGCTTACTTTTTTCGGTCGACGTGTCGACCTTTTCGGGATCGAAGTGCCGACCGATCTGTCTGGCAAAACCATCGACGGGTCCAGCTAAAAAGGTCGACCGTCGACCTATTGTCGAACGTTTAGATCGACCTATCGACCTATGAGGTTGACCCGTCGACCTTTTCGTTGGACGCGTCGACTCCGTTACGAACATTTTAATTCCGGGCGATCTCGATGCCGGAAAAGGCAGCCCTGCGAATGGGATCTATCTACCAGTATGTCAACAACTCCAAGAAGAACCCCGGCAACTTAATGATGGGGTGCATGCATCTCTTACGACCGGATGACCGCCATCTTACAAGCATTTTCTAGCCAACGAAAGGGGGTCCCCGCAACGAGATCTGTGACGGTATCCGAGTGATCCTCGTGAACGTGCAAGGACGGCGCTTTGTGCATCTCGGCAAATCTCCTGCGGACTTCCGCGTTATGGACGCTATAGAGGCTCTTACATCCATCCGAACTCGTCTCGATAACAAGATCAGTTACAACAATGATTTGAAGAGTCAGGGAAAAGAACCAAAGGTGAATAACCATCGCCTTGTGTCTTATACATCTCTGTCGCATATCCTCAAAACATTTGTCGATAGCGTCCAATTATGATCCCGCACAGGACGTGGACAAACCGATCTTCGCGTATCCAGATCATTGTCCCACCAAACACAATGATGATGATGTTGTAATCCAGTCTGGATCCAACAAGATTGTCCCCGTTACCACACAATATTATCAGAGCATTGTTTCCGATGCTCTGAGCTTGGATAAGTTGGACAACAAAAAAGATAAAGATACTTTTGTTCGTTCTCTCCTTGACGAAATGAAGTCCACTTTCGCAAATCGTTTCTTCTGCGTCAGCAACAAGAAGGCGGAGACTCATGGGCAGAGGGGCGACGACGGGTTCGAACGAAAGGGGCCCGCCGAGGGGCTCGAGGGACTCTTACCTGGAGTCGACCAAGTCGTCCCCCCCGGCGGCGGAGGAGGACGCGGCGGCGGCGGCGGTCGGATCCTCCTCCGCCCCGTCGTCGTCCGCGGCCGCGGCGGCGGCGGCCGGACCCGCCGCCCCTCCGGCGTCGCGCCGTCGCTTGGACCGGCGGGGCGGCATGGGCGCGCGAGGCGGCGAGGCGACGACGGATCGGGGGGGTGCGGCGGGGTTCGAGAGGCGGACGACCGCGGTGAGATCTTCTCCCTTCCGGCGACTGGAGAGATATGCGCCCTGCTTCGGACTGCGGCCTGCTACCTACCTACCTGCTACGAGCTGGTCGCGGAGGCGGAGGCAATGCGGTCGGATCCGCCGAACATCGATGGGACTTCCGAGCTTCGAACGTCTCTAAGGGCTATGTTGAAAGTATGGATCGATGATGGTATCCATGGAACCATTTGTGTAACACTTTGCTGTTGAGGAATATTCCGAAGTTTTAACTGCTACGAATTCACTCGCGTTGATGTGCGAGGATGATGTTTTTTTGTGTGAGGCGGCAACGTCCCGCCAAAAATTACCTCGCGTGGAATTATCGTCGTAAGTAGGAATCGATATTCTTAGGATTGAACATTAGGAACTTTGATACATGTTCCTTCGTTGAAAATGTACCGAGCTCGTGTCAAAATTCTCATCGATATTCCAGGTGGTAGTTACCTGATTTCTGCAACGCACCGGATTTGTTTCGTCCACGCATAACAATTTAAACATTCAAAATTTACATGGCTTACCATACTTTTTTCGGTTGACGTGTCGACCATTTTCGGATCGAAGTACCGACCGATCTGTCTGGCAAAACGATCGACGGTTCGAGCTAAAAACGGTCGACCGTCGACCTATTGTCAAACGTTTAGATCGACCCGTCGACCTATGAGATTGACCCGTCAACTGCATTACGAACATTTTAATTTCGGACGATCTCGATGTCGGAAAAGGCAGCCTTGCGAATGGGATCTATCTACCAGTATGCCAACAACTCCAAGAAGAACCCCGGCAACTTAATGATGGGGTGCATCTCTTACGACCAAATGCGAGCGGGGAGGGGAGGAGAAGGAGATCACCGCCGTCGCCGTCGCCGACCCGAAGCCGAGCTACCAGCCCATCAACTGCTTCCGGAGGTATTCGAAGGCGATTCGTCCCAATCCCTTCGTGAAAATATCTCCCAACTGCTCCTTATTATGACTTCTTAATGAATCTACCCTGGGATCTCCTGGGATCTCAAACCCTAAGGTCTTGAGTCCCACGTACTTAGATACCTGCTACACGAGTATGTCCGAGCATCCGATACTCTCATGTTTTTGGCCGCTTGGGTTCTCCTGACGTCCGATCTCAATTTTTTTGGCATTGCGTTCCTAACTTATTCTTAGCCCAAAAACATGAGATCGAACAACTTTGCCCATGGCACCTCAAAATGCTACCCACGACACATTGCGCTGTTCATTAACAGCAATAAATGGCCCCGGTGACAGCAATGAGGCGACGGTAACGAAGACGGGGACAACGTCGACGGCATGAGGGGAGAGCCTGTGCCAACGACGGCAATATAATTAGGGGTCGGGCGCAAGGGGGATGTGTGGTGCAGGAGAAATTCCGTCAGATGATATGAGTGACAGCATCATTGCCGGATATTTCCGGCTCATATGGGCATCTGCGGCGTCAACATCGGCTGTGGCTTTGTGGGAGACGACGATGACGATGGGGCTCACGCCAGCGGGATAAGGGACTGTGCCGATGACGGCGGTAAGACGGGGAAGTGGGGGGCAGTGTGGTGTGGGATGGGTTTCGGCAGTTGACACTCACCGTGGCAGCATTGTCGACTTCTGTCAGCAGCCATTGTACCTAGGGAGAAAACGACAGTGATAGGGACTAAGCTGACATGGAGAGAACCATGACGTCAATGGCAGTGACACGGGAGGACTTGGAACGGCCCTGTCGAGGTTGGTGCAGGGTGACTCATGCAGAAGCACCATCGTTGGCTCCTGCTGTAGGTGCCAGCAGGGTCAATAATGCCGGCTCTTGTTGGCGGTGAAAGTAACGGGATTGGAACGGAGTCGATGACTTTCGTCGGCAGTGTCGTTGGCTCTGTTGGCATTGGCGACAATAAATAGCATCCACTGCTACCTACCGTATTATTACTGCCTCGTCTTATGTCTGCAGAGGGGTTTTTGTGCCGCTCTCTCTCCACTTGCCTAAGGACACTCCGGCCACGCACAACAAAACATGTAGTAAAACAGTTAGCAATTTTTATTGACCTTCTTCCCCCCGATTTTGCCGCGCCGGAGCTCCGCCGATCACTAAAGTCAAACCTTGTCCATACTTCCAAAGATCTGACGAACATGGACATGCCTTCGGCGCCGTCATTGGTCCAATAGCGACCTCACGAATTATGAGGGAAGGAGAGGTGGTATTGCAAAAAGACGTACGTGAATTCGATTTGCCTCTAACGTTTGGCGGGTAAAGACGAAACCCCTTGTCATTTCAAGCTCCAGTATGAATTCCGCCATGTTTCACGAAGCCAACGATACGTAGGAATTGTTTATCATTCCAAGCCCGGCATCAAGTTCTTGACCAGTCTAGAGAAACATTGACCAGGTCAAGAAAATTTTGATCAAGTTATGGACTGGTCAAGTTGACCGGCCAAGTGGTCAAGGGATGGTCAAATGGATCGTATAATATGTCATTTACTGGGATGCGCGTCGTCCGATATTCTAGCT
>JALLPA010000037.1:0-26239 GCA_036939895.1 Thalassiosira exigua
GTCTTCGTCTTCGTCCCGAGCTCGCTCTCGAGACCGCCGCGCTGTCGCCGCTCGTTGGCGCGTCCTCGTCCGTCCTCTCGCAGATCTTGATATGTAGTCCGTCGCCGCTCTTGATGTCCGCGGCGCCGTCTGGGGGGAGTTGGTCACGTGGCAGGTCCCCCCGCTCCGCGGATAATTTCATGACATTGCAAAACAGAGCGAATGCTATAATAGCTTTTGGATAAACGAATGCTATGAAATTATGAGCTCAGCTATGCTAAGCTTAGCTCGGGCGCTGGCTATTTGTGAGTTGGAGTGGGATTAGCTGCCCTACTCCCTCGCAACGATCTACAAGCCAATCGTTTACTATTCACCAGATCGAGATTACATCGAGATTATTATCCCCTATGAAACCTGGGGGGGCTATTATCTAAAAGTCTTTGATCTGTGCAGCATCAATAGGGCAGCGTCTCTACGGGCAGGGTCCATGTCCGTTGACTCATCTTGCCTGGGACACCAATGAGAGGCATGTATCAGGATGGAGGGGCCCTTTCTCTGCTGCAGGAGTTGGCATCTTAGAACTGTATTGAAAAGTCTCTGAATCTATTTCTACACTAGTTTACTACAAGTCCATCATCATTGTGATTTTTCAATGGCCTCATTCAACTTGTCACATAATGAACTCGCCACCTTTTCATCTTCGCATTTCACTTCCACATGCGAAGACTCAACTAGTACTCCATGAATGAAAATTTTCACAACGTAGCCATCTGAATCCGCCTGACACTGAACAACTTCGGCCTTTTTCATTTCACTAAATGGGAGAAGCAGCAGCTCCTCCTCGTCACTGGACAAAACAAGAAGTCGTTTCACGCTCATCAGCGCCACATTCAACCCCAGCTCTACATGAGAGAAATATTCTTCCCCGGCTATGGTGTTTCGTCGCCTGTACATAATCGTGGCGGCGGTGGCGTCGTCAATGCGATAAGGCTTGACGACTCGATCGCGGCCGTAGAGTGCACGCCGCGGTCTCACTTGGCTGTGCACGGCCGACATCCCTTGAGGGCCAACGCCCTCGATCGATCCTTTGACTCCCATCAGAGTATCCGTGAGCAGGTCGGTGGTCCCGATGGCAGGCTTCATGATCAATCCGAGAAGTCCTTTGCCGACTCCTTTGGCGAAGCCTTCGAAGCCACTCCTCTCCGCACCTCTGATGGGCTTGGACACCACCCCGGTGACGCCTTCCATTATGCCGTCCACCAATTTTAATATCCCACTCTCGAGGCCCTTTAGGATCGTCGCAGCCTTTGCATCGTTTGCTTTCAGTTTCATCACACGATCTCGACGCTGCGCATATTTACGATCCAGAGTCAACACGGCCATGTACTTTGCCCCTGTATCGGTCAACATGGCTGCCGAATCAGCAAATCCCTGAAATATTGCAATAAAAAGTCAGATAAATGCAAGGGGAAGAAGTCTATTATGTACCCATGGTACATAAGGTACACACTCACCCCAACTGTGTGGCGGGCTAATGATCCTGTGCCACGTGCTACACCGCTAACTACAAAAGATGGATCCATCTCTTCAATGCTCTTCTTGAATCCTTTGACAGGCTCGTTGACAAAGTCACTACATAATAAGAATATAAAGTGTTGTTTAGAGCAGTGAAAAAAGGTGATCTTGATAACAAAACACTGACACGTACCTGACGCCATCGCCAAGATCGCGTATTAGACCGAGAGGATTTCCAAATGCAGCAAGGGAACCAAGAAGGCTGGGGACGTTCGAAATCAGCGAAGCGAGATAATGTGCTCCAAGATATGTCATAAGTTGAGGAGTATTGGATGTGTGATTGAACAACGACACGCCTTCGAAGGTAGGGAAGAGAAACAATGAGTGTTAAAGTTGCACAGGACGAGCTGCACAGCAAAAACTTTTGATGACTCGCCTTGAAAATTGAGAGACGCCCCGTCGCATCTGAGCAACGCATCTACGAGAATTGACTTCGCCATTCCAGTAACAACCGACATGGCAGTTCGGTTCTTATTGCCGATCTTGACACCTAGTACACCCGATCCCTCGCCCACTAATAAGTCTCCCTTGCGCACAGCTGCATGTATGGCGGATGCCTCTGCCCCCTCAAACTCTTGTTGATGCTTGGTCAATGCTCGAACAGGGGCGACCGACAACTTAATCCTGCATGGCAAAATCGTTAGGCGCTTTTGGAGGGGGGGGGGGGGCAACAAACACTTATCGTGTGGCATGCAAGGTGAAATAAAGACCTATGAAGCCACATGGATGTTCACCTGGAAGTAAATGGATTGGGGGCGTATCGCCTTCCCCGCCTTTTGCTTCAACAAGCGCTCAAAGTTCGGAAGTTCCCATTTTTCTTGTGAATCAACAAATCCCCACGATGCATTGCCAGTAGCCTCCAGTATGTGATCCTGAATGCCAACGAGGAATCGCTGCATTCGTAGTATGAAAGCCAAGTCTAAGAATATCTCCGTGTCGTGCATCGCTGCTCCCACCGTCAAAGACTGAATGCCGCTTCTGTGTCTCGGGGCAAAATCTATTTTCGCCTGCGCAAAAGGTTGATCGACCGTGAATGGCTTCTTGTCACTGTTACCATCACCCTTGTCTTCCCAACTAGCATCTGTTCTAAGAATAGGGCGGATTGCAACTGGATACACCGAATTGGGACAGTGGTTATCGAGCTGAAGCCATCCCACTGACATCCTACTCCTTGCGTATCCATTCCCAAGCGAGTTCCACGATGCCCCTACTCTCACGTCGTGCAGCGAGAGCGCAGCCAATTCCGTAGGTGAAGAGTCTATGATGCTAATGATGACTCCACTGCACGATAACTCGAATGAAAACTCATCTCCAGCCTCGGCGTCGTCCACATGCACGTATGCCCTATCTGGACCCTCTGGAGATGACCTTTTGCATATGCCCGTTCCAAAAAAGGCTTGCTTTGTAGCTTCAATTTGATCGGGTAGACTGCCTGTGTGAAAGAGTTGCGATGCCATCTCAGCTGCATCGATTATGGCTCTCGACCATGCATCATCATCGCAATCATGCGTCGCTGAATCGACCGAAATAAAGCTCGGCATTGGGCTGATGTTCTCTCTCATGGCATTGCTGATGTAACTTGTCGTCGTCACTTCTTTCTGCATGAGAATGAATCGAAGTGTTCTAGTTGGCCCATCCGTGCCGATGACACCCAGCACTCTTACTCCAAGTAGGTCAGATGCAGCTTGAGAGCTGATTGTAGAAGATAGTTTTGAAGGGGATAGCCGGATCGAATCTCCTACCTTGACTAAACATATCACTTTGGTAGATTCTGCTCCGTCCCTCAAGTTTAGTGGGGCGAGTGCGCAACGTACCAAGAGCAGCTCGGACATAGAGGCGGACATGCGCCCCGCGTATTTGCCTTGCCGCCACGGAACATCAAGGGAATAAGAAGAACGTTTCCCTGGTGGAATAATATCGCAAGAAAATGTCGAATCATTCCTCCGCAGACTTGCAACAGGGTTAGACAGAACGCCATCCTGAGATATGAACACTGGGAAGGGTGAGTGATTTTCGATTCTGAAGAGGGATCCTTCACCACTCGGGTCTTCATCGCGTATTGACACTATTGTACCGCTACCCCCTGAACCTGGTTGTAACTCAACAGAAATCCTCAAACTCAGATTTGAATGGCTGCTTCCGTCATCAATGCTCCCATCGCATTGACGTACACGCACTGGAATCATTCCAAGAGTACAGAGATCAAATCCACCACTCCATTTCATTCTGTTGCGCCACTGAGAAGGTTTCACACAGACTAGCTCTGGCATTGCCATATTATACCAGTAAAAAGGAAGCATCTCTCCCTTCTTGATTGAAATCCTAGACGTGTCAGGAGCCCCGACTTGTTTCACATCAATATCAAGCCAGGACGATTCATTTCTAATGACGAATCGAGGCTGAACAAACAGTATAAATATAAGATTGGCTGTATCTGAAATAGTTCATCTCTTCCTCTTCAAACTCACAGTTATTGTCACCATGCGAGATCCCAGCTCGCCCCAGGGACCACTCAGCACAGTGACTTGGTATATCAACTCAAATACAGAAGGTTCAAGTGGTGCTATTCCGAGGTTGTTTAGATCGCATCCATCTGCAGAAGACTTGTCCCACGTAGCATGATTTTGGGAAGTGCGCCTTTCTTTAACTTGGATGGCTTTTGTGACAGAAGGCCACCGCGACGAGCATACGCGAAGAACTCCGGTGGAGCTGCCGCTTGGAGGAATGATTGCTGCCACAAAGATTCATGAATGGGTTCAGAGAAGAAGATTACCTTCAAGCATCAACAACAAACTTACCAGGAGTGCTCCATTTCCCGTCTTTGTGTTTGACGTTAATAAGAATCGATCCATCATTCGCGACCTTTGTCATGATGTCCAATACCCCCTCATGCTGAGGGCGATTGAATATGTCAAGGAGGCTGGGGCCGTCTTCCTCTTTCTCATCTATTTGAACACCAATTGCATTCCGCTCAGCTTCCCTTCTTGATCTAGTGATCAAATCAAGGTCAGCCGGCTGATGAAATATGACTCTGTCTTTTATCCTCTCCCTCATGCTGTCGCCCATCCCTCTCATCTTGACTTTGCGAAACCACCGCCTTCGACGGAAACGATGACTCTTCTTGAAAATCCTTTTGCCTGCGAAAGTACAGGATGCGCTTGACTCCCAGCCATTTTGGAGAAGGGGTTCGCCTGCGCAATCTACGAACCATTCTGAATCCTTCTGCGGTTCCTGCCTTGTTGTCAAATGGTTCTCTGACGCCCACCATCTTCTATCAACGTTTCCCTTTTCATTCATAGATGTATACTCGAAAACTTCCTCCCACACTTCATCGCACTGCTGTATGGGGAGATTGACAATATCATTTCCGTCGAGGTCCTCGTCATCTTCGGAAGCGCCAAATAGCCCAAAGCTATTTCCCTCTAAGACACTTGTCAACTCAATCAGCGCAGAGTCCGCGCTAACCTTCCCCGGCAGTGTCGACTCGACGTCATCGTAGCCAACTTGCAAGGATGGAGCACCGAATGCCAACGGTATTGTCGTCAAGTTGCGTAACCAAACTTCCGCATCTGAGCGAAGGGGTGACCCATGAGTTGCGGACGAAACGGCATCGATAGAAGCGATTTGTAGCACAGATGCAACGCCCGGACACTTACACAATATGATGTTCCATCCCTTTCCAGGGTCTGGAGATCTGGGAGTCAGCTTCGCGCCTATCGTGAGGGGATTCTCGCTAGAACCATTTCTACACTGAACATTGATGACCCCTACAGCTCGATCACTCATTGACTTCTTCATTGTGCCATCTCTAAGCTCTATTGTCAGCCAGTCCGACCAGTAAGTTTCGCCTCGTACGACGCATTTGAACCTCGCAGTAACTGCAGTCTGCAGGTTGTCTTCTGTAAATACTTCAACAGCGCTCCCACATTGCAAAGAGGAATGAGTGACGTGCGGCTTCATTTCTTTTGACGAAAAGGACACAGTCCCTTGGCACTGAGAGCGGTGCTCGTCCCTCGATAAGGAGCTGTCGAACACTGAAATATCATCACTTTCCTCCCCAGCTTTCCGATGGGTGCCCACCTCCCATTCGACATTGCAACTAAGAGATAGAGCGAGTGCAAACAAAGTGAGAATTGATACCTTGACAGAAAAGAAGCGAGCGGCACTTACGGCAGCATGTTTCGGATGGTAAGAGCAGACCATACAGTGACTGTGGTCATCAATATATCATTCGCAAAGTTTGAAGCCTTGGCAGTTGGCATGTCCAACGATGAAGATTCTTCAGAGTACGTTAGATTGAGCCACACAGATGATCGCGACGACGACTGGACATCGCCTTCCGTTGTGTCTAACGGGCAGCAAACCCCACCCAGAGTTGCAGGAAGATCAGTGATCCAATCAAATGTCACTTCACGAGCATCGGCAGACCAGCGCTTTTCCTTCAAGCACAGAACAGGGAAGGTGCTCCATTTATATGTGCTTCGTTCCCTTTTGTCGCAGATCAATTGAGTGGGGGGGCGGATGAATACATCAATCTGACGAAAGCACGCCTCGATCCAAAGAGGCAAGAAGTATATGTTTTTCTGTGCCGTGCTCCCAATGGGTGCAATCTCTTCGCTGGGCGATTTCTCGGCATTGTCTGTCGCAAAACGGACTCCGACTTCAACGGATGGCCCGCACCCAAATGCTTTCACCATGGTAGCCGAGCTCAGAGTGAGAACCCTTCGATTTTCTTTCAGCTTCACTGTCCAAACCACATTGATCAGTTGCGTGACAAGAATGTCTGTCTTCTTCTTCTTGTAAACACGAACAGATCGGAGAATCCTTCCAGCTTTGCCCGTGGGCAAGTTTTCAATTCGATCGGCAGAGACACCTCTGCCAGCCTCATCTGTTAGAGCACAATGAGTTTCAAGGGCATCAAACCCTAGCTCAACATCAACAGTGGGGAACTCTCCATCATATTTCCTCAACCGTGTGCCTTCTGGGGCCTGGGAGTTTTGTCCTTGGTTGACAGGAGACATTTGAAATTGTGCATCACCACCATCGTTGATGAATGTTGTTGTAGTCCCATTGGCAGTAAAGCTAATTCTCAATCCGGTCCTATTCCTAAATACGAATGCTGAGCTGTTCGCGTCAGTGTGCGTCGTTTTCCCCCGCCTCTTCCTCGAAAAGTCCAGCGCAAGTTTCGCGACAGAAGTTGCCTTCTTCAGATCGGCGGCAGATGAAGTTGAGTTGCTCCGGCCGAAGACTGGACTGTGCGGTAACTGTCTGGGGCTCGTTATTGGACTTGGTGTGTTCCCACTAGTCCCTGGTCCTGGCGGTTTTGGACCCTTGCACTGTCTCCAATTCATAACAGCCTTGCCCAGCATGTTCAAGGCAGAGTCCGAAACCTGCAACGAAACGGACCAATGAGTTCAAACGATCAGGGGAGATACGACAGGTGAGCAAAACTCACATTCACGCAAATGAACTCCAGGGGGCTAGGTTCAGCAGATTGCGTGTGGTCACTTATGACTATGTCGAATTGCCCCGGAAATGACCCGGTTCCGGGTTGGCGTTCGATGGCTGCTCGCAAAAAGTGCGGCTCAAGAATGGGCTCCCATTCATTGATTGGTGCATTGTAGAAATCCAATTTCAACCTTGAAACCTGCGATTCCAGCGTGAGCACTGACGATGAGTCATCGCTGTTGTGCTGGTCAAAATCAAGTATCGATGGCCGCCGTGCTTGAATTTTTGTCGTTGCTATGGCTAAGCCATGCTTTGCCGCGAAGCTCATCTGCTTCAACCCAGCTCGAATGACCGGCATGTCTCTACCATTGGTATCATCGATGATCGTCAGGGTCAGACCTAACTTGCCCTCGAAGTGGGACACCTTTCCCCACGAAGTCGAGTCTGTTTCGATCAAGGAAAGTGTGTAAGTCTCGTCGTGCCGCGTTTCATTTGACTTTAGTTGATCCACCACTTCCTCGTACGTCAGTTCCTTTCCATCGATGGCCAAAAGTATGGCTCCAGGGAGGGGCAATCGCTTCAAAGCAATCAAGCTTGCTATACTTTCTGTCTCGGGGTTTGATTGGGCACAGCGAACAAGAGTTTCGTAGTCGATAGTGTTGATGACTGCAGCACCTCCTAAACCAGCAACAATCTCGAGACCATTTGGCAGTCCACAATTACAGATCACATCCAATCGTGACAACCTTGATGATTCGGCCACTTGGCTAGGTCGTGCGCGTTCATGCCGTTCAGTGTGAAAATTGGCATTCTCAGATTTCAGGGATTCAAAGGGAGTGATATCGAACGACAAGGAATTCGAGTTGGTGGATTTGCTGGTGGTACCATTGGTGTGATATGATGGAAGATGATCCAACACCTTTTGTCCTGGAACAGGAGAATCGCTGTCACGAGAGAGAGTTATGGTCAGGGGACGTGGAGTGTGTTCGAACTTCTCGACTATTGCCGGAAGGGTCATTCTTTCAACAGAAACCCCATTGATTTGCTGGAGTGTGTCCCCGGCTTCGACGCTGGGATTTGAGCTGGTTTCGATTACGACATGGGGTCCAGACTTCCGCAGCTGCAATCCTACTCGTTTCGTCAGTATGACCTGAGCGGAGGGCAATGATTGATGAGGGGGAAACTGGCGAGAGTGAGGCAAATAGCAAGCTTCGGCGTAATCGTACTCACCACATCGAACAATGGTGGCCCTTCATCAAAATCACTGTAGTCTGAACTTTTGCTGAACTGCAACGAATCATCGTGCGGAGTTTTAGGGGTTGGCTGAGTAGGAGTTTCGGGCGGTCCTTGCTCAATTTCTTTGCTTGCCTTCCTCTTCTTCATCTGGTTGAGAATCCTTTCGATAAGAATGAGGTCACCGAAGCTAAGCAAAGTTGCAAAGTGATCAATATCGACGGACACAAATCTTGATGTGGGAAAGCGGCTGCGAGATACCACCCGGAGTTCAACGGTTGATGTTACAGGCTCAATCAAGGCCACTCCCATTGAATTGCTTCTTTCTGTGCTTCTACTTGGGCCAATCAAGTTATCAATGTTGTTGTGAACATATGTAGCCAACTCTTTCACGTGACCACTCAGAGTTGTAGTGGATCTCACGTCTACTTGCCCGTATCGAGATGCCCAAGGAGCTTTCTCGTGAATACTGCTCATGTTTCCGACCGCAAATCCTCTCAGGACCAAAGCTCGTGAAAAGGGATCGGACTCATCTGCCAGGAGGATGACCCGTGGATAGATTGCGACGAACTTAAACCGAACGGTGTCTGTGGTAGAAGAAGACGCCACAGATGAAGGAGAAACATCGATGTTGTCCTCTGAGGAAGTCGGTATCAACACAGGACCGGCTTGCTCGAGGTTGGAATTGGGACAGCTCCATTTTTTAGACAAGAAACAAACAACATCATCGATACTTCGAGGTAATACCGTGATGCTCAGGGAATTGACTTTGAGCTCAATAGTTTTGATGGCTCGAATCTTGTCGTGGTGTGTGTCCCCGATCTCATCATCGCGAAGCTCGCCAGATGATGCTTGTCTGCCTATACTCAACAAAAGCAGGGGATCTTCCGATGATTGGTAGCCTTCCGCTACGACCGAAAAGGCACACGGCGGCCTCTTTCGAGACCCCATGTAGACATCACGTGCCAGTCTCCCAATATCGCCAACATCAACAAAGGACATGTCATAAAGAGCGATGGTTGTATTCCTGTCCCCATTCGAGTGCTTCACTAGATTCACAGCCATCTTGTGGATGCTGAACTTACAGATTTCGTAACAGAGGAGAGCGGCATTCTCCTCGTCGATATTTTCGGCCCAATCATCTCTGGTCAACGTCAGAGTGATGGAGTCGACAGAAAGAACGAGTTTAGTTTGGTTTCCTTTGGAGGCCTTCGCTTCCCCGAACCGGACAAACCTCGCACTTTCCGCATATTGCAGGTTTGATTCGTGATGATCGCTAGATGATTCATTGGCTTTGTCTTCGCTTTGCCAGTATGACTTCTCAATGTTATCCCACTTGCTCTCGTCAATTCGTACCCCGATGTTTTCTGCAGCCACTAAATTCAACATGATGAACTCCCGATACTTCAGATGGATGTTTAGCGAGGGAACTTTCCCCTCGATCAACGTTGTCTTCCCATACGACGGTTTTCTCACAGTGACGCTGCTCTGAAAAAAGGTGTCTGGGTTCGACATGCCAGTGATCACACGGTGTGCTTCGATCTTGATCCCAATGCCTAACTTCATGTCCAAGACTCTCCACCAATCCATTTCATTGAAGCTGTTTCCGCCATCGCTCCAAGATGAGATGCTTTGCGTTTGAACCAACTCATTCTGGTCATCGCTGTGTGCACATGACTCTTCAAACCAGCTTGTGACAGCAACAGTACCCATAGAGAGGTAGATCCCCCCGACTAGGGAGGATGGAGACCTGGGAATGAATACGCGGGGCGTGGACACGTGAATATCTAGGAAACTTCGAGTTCTGATCCTGTCTGCGTAAAATTTTTGTGCTGCTTTGGATGTTGCACCCATTCCTTTCCCGGGGAGTCCATGCTTGAGATAGTCGGCAAGTTCTGCCGTTCTTTCGCTGACATAATTCAACTCGATCGTTTTCATCTTGACCTGCAAAAAGTCATCTATGCCACCTGAGCTACCGTCAATTTTCTGTTCGACCCAACTGGGCAGGCACATCTGGCCATTGGGTTTTCCCGTGGGGGCTCTGAATGTTCGGTACTGGAAGGAAAAGAACGGGTCTGACATTCCGTTAACATTTGCTTCTTCGTCTTCAGTGGCAAGTATATGCCTGTTCCTGTCAGATCTTGGTTTGCTCATGTCTGGATCCCATGCCCGCATGTTCTGTATTGATCCTTGCAGCACCAGAGACTGATCTTTGTTGCGTTCGAATCGAATCTTGATGCCTGTAACCAATGCATCCAACAAACGCCGCTGTTGGTATTCCTTGTCTTGGGACAGAGATGGAGGAGTGACGGAGAGTAAGTGTGATGCACCAGAGGAACTGACGATGAACTCGACACTTACTGAGGCAAATACAAATGCTTTCAACATTGGCATTGAGTGAAAAAACGACGCCATGCTGTTCCTTCGTAGTCGATGGCCCAGTGGGATCGTTGGCGCCGCCATCAATTGTGACAGGCTGAAAGAGAATCGAACGGGCGGCTTTCTTCAACCTTCCTAGGAAACGCTGCAGTGCTATGACTGTTGACGGGTTCCATTGGGCAGTCAGGTGTTGCATGTCGAAGTCGACACAATGAAGTCCGTTTTCGTATAAAACACTTTGGAACGCCACCAAGTGCTCGTGCCGCCCAGGCGACCTATCGAAATGACTACTCGGAGGAGTCAATTGCGCTGTGGCTTCTTGTCTCGTCTTTAATGATGGTGACATTCCAAACCCCCATTCCGATTGTACCATTCTATGAGTTGGCCACGTCTGGGCCTCCAGCTCAATTTGCGAAGTGAAAGAAAAGAGGCCACGTTTGCTAGGCTCGGATTGTGAGCTCGTAGCCATCACCCTGAATGGTGAGTCTTCCGACTGGATCAGATCTGAGAGCTCAAGGCTATCCAGAGAAACAAATGTATTCGCAATATACCGGAGGCCTTTTGTGATCTCGGAGGAATGAGCTGTTGCACTCTCTTGGGGGTCTGTTGCCACCCGCGACAATCGAATCCCCACCACTTCAACAGCAACTAAAGGCTAGATATGACAAAAGAAGCAAGGACATATGAGTCAGACTACGAACCGCTGCATTTCCTTCTGTCCCAAAGTCAACACAGGAATCATGGACGGCACTTACCTGTGCATTGGCAAAGTGCCGTTGGCTATCATCGGTTACGACAATCCCTAACCCATCGATCAACACATCAATGCGCCTATTTGCGATTCGAGAAAGTCAAGTCAGTCATTAGGTAGGTTTGCAATGAATGCAGTGCCTCCATATTTGCCACTCACATTCTACTCTGAGCGCTATCCTCGGTCACTTTGTCGGACAAAGACCTTTCTAAGGTCGCCTGAGCTGGCGTGGTGGATTTGCCAGCGGTTTTGTTGCATTTCCGTGCTGACAATTGTTTTTTGACTCCTTCCAACACATTCATGGCGTGGGTCAGATCGGTATACGTTGCGCAAGCTTGAAGCTCTTCAAGCCAAATCCAACCCAGTATAGTCGGTGGAGAACCTTTGATGTTCATTGTTTTTGTCATCGATCCAGATATAGATAGAGGACACAAAAGGCTTGAACACGGCAACGCATCCTTTGCCATGCCCGTGAAGACTTCGAGCCCATCACAAAACACGGTATTTGTTTCATTGAGGGGGTCGGTATCACGAAGGAAATCCAAGTTTTCCATCGACAGAGTCACGCATAAACTACAGTCTTTTCGTTCTTCTGTTGCATCTTCAACCAGTATAATTCTTGGCGATGTTAGGGTCAGGAGGAACTGCTTAGATGAGGAAGCATGTGGCGACGTTGAGCTTTTGGTGGTGGTTGACTCGGCATTGGTCCCAGCTTGACATCTGCTCTTTGACATGCGATAGAACCTATCTCCGACTTGCATTATGGAAGACATCTCTTCAGGGGCGAAGACTTCTGGAGAAGTTGGAAGATGCTTGAAAAAGCTGCCAACGTGCTGCCAAGCTGGAAGAATCATGTATATTCCCGCAGAGTCTAGGTGCAATGTCTTCACATTGTTCCCATTGGGGTGCGATGTTGAGGTGAACTGTAGAAGGCAGTGATCGTGCGGCAAAGGCACGTCAACGCTCGTTGGCAAAGGGAGCAATAAATCGGGAAATCCATCCCATTCGCGCCTCGCACTAGTTTGGGTCAAGCGAATGCTTTGGAGATTGGCGCGCTGCTTCAAGATGCAGTCTGCATGCTTCAACATCGACCACGTGAACTTCGAACAATCGATATTCATCATTCCTTCAACCTTTCTGCTCTCGCTCTCCTCCTCATCAAGCACAAACTGGAATTTTAACGAATCCGACGTGAGCTTGATTGAATAAGTCGTCGGCGGTACCCCTGTCTTTTCATAACCGAAGAGTACGAACGATGGGATGCGAGGTACGACGTCGATGAGTGGGGACTCGCTAAGCATTGTTGCACCTGGCAGAGTTTGCTTCGAAAGAAATCGCGATGGCTCCAGCAAATTGTATGATACAAAGAAACGGAACAGTGAGAAATCTTTCCCAGAGAGGCAAAACTGAATCGGGTCTATAGACCCGACAACGTTCCACTTCGGCTTGACTAGGGGGGCTGTTGGGCCAACCGGCCAACGGATATCTAGAGTCTGGTGAAGAATGCGCGAATGTCAAACAACTGAGGCATCAAATGTGATGTCATTATTATTTGAAAGACCTCACCATTGACGGTGGCCCTCTTCCACTCGACACTTCTTCGTTTAGTTTCCGCTCATCCCAGCTTCGCACGTCCAAATCACACATCTCAACTTTGCAGTTGTTGAACCACTGAGTCCAAATCGTAAACGCCCCCTCCTTTTTAGTCATAAGCTGTTTCGAGAAGTGATTTCTAACTTTGAGTTCGCTCATATGTAGGCGTAGGTGTTGTGGCGACCTGCAGCAGAATAGGCACGTGACACGGGCGACTTAAGTAATACGTCAACAATGATGGACATTAAGGCAGAAACCTTCGAATGACATCTCACCGATAACACATTGGTAACAAGATGAGTGGTTTCTCCATTTCGATTGACATTCTCGTGCGTCTGAACGGTCTCGTAGCTTCAGAGGGATTGAAGTAATGAGCAGAAGGCTTTGGCTTCGTCCCCCATACCGCATGTCCTAGTATTCCTTCAAAGAAAAAGTCAAAGACTTCCATCCAGAATTGGTGGATGTACACAAACCTCATCTCGGAAAACTCGAGCTTCATCACATTGTGGAATTCAGGGGGGTCTTCTTCGTTGTGATTTGTGAATGATTCAAAAGACATGTTGACGATGGACGAAGTCTTTGCTGTGCAAAAACCACCGGACTGGAGCCCGATCATTTGAGTGTACAAGGTCCCTCCAGTTTCTCCACCTGGGTCTTTCAGCCTCGCATTTGCAACGGTAGCCGTTGTGACTGAACCTCCCAGTGGTTTTCGGCGGAAGCAAATATAAGTTTCATTCATTTCGGCGCTGAAAAGGCAGCGGTGCTGCGAGTCCTTGTTAAAGTTGACCCTCAAGTATTTGAGATGAAATAACACCTTGGATTGAGGCAACGGCATTGGTTTGATGCCGGGCTGGTATCCAACTTCTTCCACTGCTGAGTAGGACGCTGCGCTGCCAGCGGTCACACAGCTATCAGTAGTCTCGACTGCGTCAAAAAACTCCGACTCGTTCGAAATTTGGTTGGAAATGTCTCCTTCGCTACTACTTGAGGTGCCCTCACTCTCTGGCGGAAGCTGCAACGATGTTTGGACCCTAGCTAAAAGTTCTGGGTTCCACTCAACGAAGAGCTGGTGAAACTTGATGGAAATTTGTTTGTCGCCATTGGTCTCTGTCTTTTCATCGACAGCAACGAGGTCTTCGTCACCATCATGGACACTTGAATCGCAGTCCTGCAAAAGATCCGGATCGACAGATGAAACAAAGTGGCAGAAGTGACTGCCAGATTTTTGAACATCTTGGGCGTGTATCGATCGAAGACGGGCTGAAAATTGCGAAGACGTCCCTTTTTCAGAGGTGTGAGACGCAAAATTTCCGTGAATACCTCTGATCGACAAGTTGAGCAGTGGAATGAAACTGGCCGTTGCTTGGCGGTCAAAATCAACATCATTGCCAATCTGCAGAGCAATTGTGGGCGCCGAGAAGGAGAAGTTCACCTCTTGCTTTTTGGCAACGGCGGCATTCGACACATCAACCGCTGAGGCAGCTTCCAATTTGGCAACGTCGTCAAACAATTTCACGTGGCTGGCCCGATCGTGCAAAGGGACTCTGCTGCCTTTCAAAATATCACCAAGAGTTTGTCGCCGCGGCAACTGAGGATTTCTCGATTTGGCGTCGTCCCATCTTCGTCGAAGGCACGAAACCAATCTTACAGCAGATGTGTGAAAGTTGAAGCAAAGAGAAGGAAGTTCGCCTTCGATATTTATCTTGGTGACATCGGTGGAAGAAGCGTCATCAGCTGCGATATGTGTTGAAATCGAGAACTTCAGCGAAAACGGTTTGATTATGGCATGTTCGCGAGATGCCTCGGGGCAGGATCTTTGATGAATGCAAACAGCTCTGACGTTATCGACTTGGAGAAGCCATTTGTCATCAAACCCAGAAGAAGTAGCAGCGTCACAGTCACTTCTAAATGTCAATTGCCCCAGGTCAACCATGAGCGTAGGAGAAGTTGTGTCCTGGGGGTCCTGCGGTATGAAAAGAACAGGTGCAGCGATGCCTATTTCCACGACAAACTTCTTTTGCCTCGCCAACACACTCATCAGCCTATTTCCCTGCCTCAATCTCCAACGGGAGAGTGCCTGGGTTATCCGTCCGTAATCTCTATTGAACTCTCTGGTCTTCATGGCAGCAAAGAGCCGCGACAACGCCTCAAAGGCATTGGTTGAGTAAACAACTTCCAAAGGCAACACATTCACCCTGAAGTAAGTGGTTGCTGGAGCCTGCACATCATCGGACACAACATTGCGAATAACAATGCTCGCCGTCTGATCATTCAAAACAGTTGATCTCTCTTTATTTGCCATGGAACCCGGCTGTTTTCTTCCTATCAAGACGCGACCATGGCTCGATTTATCAATATGAGGACTTATCAAATCAGACACAGTCAGAGAGCTCAAGGATAGGGAGAGATCCCATGAACCATTGCTAAACTTCTCGAATCTCAATGACGACAAGCACTGTAACCGCACTATTGGCACAGCTTGTTGCCTTTCAGAGGGCGCCCGGACATGAGCTTCTCTGCTGTTTGCATGAGGAATGTCATTGGCTTGTACTGTAAAAGCATCGCAAGCTATTGACACTACCCACATTGCAGCACCACCTCCACTTTTAGCTGTCTTCGGTGTCTGGCAATGATGCTCCGCCACATCGAATTTCTCACTCCCGATATCTATTGACCTAACAATCTGACGAAGTTTAGTTTCTCTGAATTCGAGAGAAACAGCTGAAAGACTTGCTAGTGCCAGTTCGTCAACATCCAAAGATTCCGATGCCATATCTAGGGCAGGCACCACCGGTTCCTCTGAACATGGCTTTGGGTTCGTCATGTCAGCCAGCTTGATGAAAACAGCGATGCGAAAGGCAACTATTTCTTTGTTGTTGAGTAGATCCTCCAACGCCAACAACTTTCGATGGATTGATCCCTTTGAATCCTCATGTTGTTGGGGTTTCCAGAGAGAGCAGTAGAGCGAAGTGTATTCAGTTCGCAAGCGCAACAAGCGAGCGAGTCCCAACCAGCCATCCCTTCTCCACATTCTTCTCCTGGTGTCTACTTTGCCTTCGAAATAGCGGCGATCGGATTGCAGGGCCCTCACTGATTCGATCGCAAACTTCCACCAAAGACGAGGGTTGTCTCGAGGACGGACGCCTGCTGGTGGCCGAAGATCCAGCAGCTGTCGGGCGACACGCTGTTCCAAGATACGCTCTTTGGCAGAAATGATCTGCGCCTTGTAGGATGAAAGGCATTTGCGAACATATGCAACGTCTTCGAGTGTATGCCGATCAAAGTTGATGTGACACGATGGGACGCAGAGGGACGCATGAATCGCTGCCGGGGGGCTTTCCAATGTTGTCACATCGCCATTTGAAACCTCTGCGTTGGAAGTAGAGTCGCCATTCGCATCTGCACCATCCATCACCAATTGTAGCGAGGGTGAAATTGGCTGAATGAGGTAAGAGTGTTGGGGGTCGTCACTTTCGAAGTCGTCAGACGACATAATATCCAATTCCTCAAATCTCTTCTCATAGTATTCCCTGTCTTCCTCCGAAGTCTTGTAGCTCACAAAGAGATCAGGGTGCGAGCTATCCCAATACACGGACAGTTTGTCCACCTTTGCTGTTTTATGGTGTAAGTGTGGCACTGTCGAAGTCGATGCCTTGCCGTCATCCAATGACTCGACAGGCCCAACTCCGTCTGTACCGGTACCCCCAATGGAAAAGCTGCCCAGTCGAATCCCAGCGGCAAAGGCGGGTCGATACCTTCGCCTTGAATGACTGGGAGGGGGGCTCGAGGCATTATCAAACCAACCATACCCTTCGTCCTCATATCGAACGTGGATATTCTGTACCGTCACCCTCAGGGAGGACAAGATGCGTGCCACCAACCCCTTCGCCCAGCGCGCCATCCAGCCCTCACGTGATTCTACTGGCGTATCATTGCCACCTTGGATGCCACCGCCATTGGCGCTGCCTGCAGGGCTGTCATTGGTACGTTGCATAAGTCGGAATAGCTCGGCCTCCAACATCGATTGCACTTCCAACTCTCGCTCCTTCCTCAATCTCTCCAGCTCATGCTGTTCTCTTGCCTTGCGTGATGAATGACCCTGACTTTTGTCAGCTTGTTTGGTGTCGTTCTGCCTTTGAATCCCGGACTTTTTCCCAGTGCTTGACTCGTTCCTGGAGTGATTCCTCGGGGCCAAGAGTATCCTCACATCGGAGAGCACCGCAGAGCACCCCAAACTTCCGTCTTCCTTCTCGTCCAGCTTGCTATCCTCCAACTTCTCCTTGCCCGCACCTTTTCCCAAAGCAGCCGCCTTCGTGGCACGTAGGAGACTCCATGGTATGTGCAATTCCAAAGAGCCAATGGATCCGTGGACAACTTCTATCACGGGCGCACTCCCCCTCTGCCTCCGGGAGCCTCCTTTGCGCGGAGAACTCTTGTCTTCTCTCTCCTTTGGTCGGTCGGTAGACGCTTGAATGTCATCGTCGTCCATGTGGGACGCACAAGAGAGGAAAGAATCGTCGTCGCTGGCTTCGCCACTACCACCATCATCGTCCCCATCACCTGCATCACCTGCATCACCTGCATCACCTGCATCATGAGCACAAGACGGGTCCTGATGCGACGCGTCGTCATCATTTTCATCTTCGCTCGAATCACCGTCGTCGTCGTGATCGCCGTCATCCCCCGCAAGCGGTACGCCCAGGTGCCTCAGGGCGTCCTTCCTCAGGTGCAAGTTCCGCAGCGCGAGGACGCCCCGCCAGGCGCTCAGCTCGGCCGTGGTGCTCTCGTCGAAGTCCTCGAAGACGTGGCCGAACTTGGTGGCGAGCGCGGAGAGGAGGTAGCGCTCGAGCATTGTCCCGGTTCGATCGCCCGGTCGCGAGGAAAATTCGGGGGTTCGGGGAGACGATGGACGAAGGGGGGGGCGACGCTCTGGGGCTCTCGCGGCACGCTCGCACGTTGACGATTTTATGGTTGGTGGATTCCCTCGGTGTGGTTTTGAGGCCAGTCGCCCGTCTATCTTCTCCCGCGGGGCTGGGGAAGGGTTGCGCCGAAGGTAGAGCTACCTTCTCAGCACGATATGAGCACCGCAGCGCCGCCGTGGCCGTGGCCGTGGGTCCGAGTGGAGTTCGACAGCTCTCAAACATCAACCAATTCAACCGAGTCGCTTGCAAACAAAGAGTTCATCACTTCCATTGCGCTTGCCACAGTCATTGCCGTCGCCGCCGCCATTGCCGTTGCCACCATCGCGCGCCGCCGTCCATGAGTGAAGACCCGCTACCGCTAGCTTCCGCTAGCTCGCTTGTCAACGGCCATTTTTGTCTGGACGTTCTGTTTACCGCGATTCTCGCGTGGCTAGCGATACAAAAATCGACTTTCTCGTATCAAACGCCGATATTTTCTCGCCAAAATATGTCACTTTTGAGCTTCGTTGCTGCAATATTGTCATCGTCTGTTTATATTCTCAGCAAAGGGGGAAGCAAGAAGCGAAGTTCCCACACCTACTTACCTGTCCAGCCATCCCGCTCCACCTACACAGCTTTGCACCTGCTTGATTTATCATATCTCAGTTAATGAAAGAAGCAAGACACCTGAGCATATCATTCAACCTGTTGTCTGCCTATCAATTACAAACAGAGAGACGTCATAAATTCCGCCCCGTCGCCGTCGGCATTCCTCATTTGGTATTCTTTGTCGGAGTTTGTCTCGTGATACCCACGAGCAATAGAATGTACTTCTCACTCATGATAGATGTAGAATTGCATGACAATCTTATGAAGTGAAGAAAACTTGTGCTAGTATATTGCCTTGGTAGTAGGCTTCTTGGTCTTGATTGGTATCAAGCTGAAAACTCACTTGAATACCCTACTTCTTCTCAATAATCCATGTGTGTCTCTCTGGTCTCTCTGTACCCTTCTTTTCATAGAGAAGTTCTACTTCTTTGGCCAGCAGCTGGTCCCAGTGTATTAACACAGCTTCGTAATCGTTGTCATTGATCACAGAGAAATACCACCATATCATTCAACCTATTGTCTAGATCTCGTCAACGAACGGAGCGACGACCTCATATTATAGATCGGACTGTTTGATGTTATATCTGACATTATACAAGTGGGCCAACAATAATCATGTTAGGGCAGCTCGATCTTCCCCTTTCCATAAGGCATAAGAATATGGGTCATTCGCTGTCGCTGTCGATGCGTATCAATACATCAATAAATGTCAGCACAAGTTAGTTTTTTGTTACAATTGTGGCATAAAAATGACATTGGGGTCATTCATTCTTCCCTCTCGTCCCTTCTTGCCAATACTGATCAGGCAGTTTCTCTAAAAGCTGTAACAACACTGTAAAATGCTGTTTCCGGGCACTACATAGTGTTGTGTGTGGAGTCTGATCTTAGTGAACGTGTCAACCTTTTTTTAGTTGCCATACTTTAGATGAAACAATTCATCTGGTTTACTGAGAGTACACACACATCCTACATCTGGAAGATCCTCAGTTAGTCCAAATAGTAAATCAAGACTAATACCTCATATTATATCTACAATAACTGAGTTGATATTTTTACCATCTCAGATGTCACCACTGACTGATCCCTTTTACACACAGACCAGATGCAGCTTAGTCACTTTTGATAGAGTAGGTGCACAGGCTTGAGCAAAGCAAAACACAGGTTGAGTAGCCATGCCCCCCAGGCATAATGAGGAGCACAAGGAATGCATGAACCCCATGTGTCCTTTGTCGACCAATTGACAACAATCTTGACCATCCCGGCTATAAAATCAGTTTCAAAAGACTACAGTGCTCCAGAAACTGACAACAAAGAGGGAGTATGCACAGCTATGCCTATTATTGAAAGCTACATGGCAGGGATTCGCTCAAGCTAGAGCTGGGAATGCATTCCTCGGAATTCACACTGGCCCTCCTTGACCCTGTAGATGTCACCGCCACCACTGCTGGCCAATCAAGAGTCCTCACCATGCTATCCCTGATCTCGATATACCTTTTACCCTAAACAAATGAAAGCAAAGACGACATCACAGATAAATAATGGAAGTCAAAAATTTGATGCATTGCAGCACGATGGATTCAAATCCCTTTGCAAAGTGCCAGTGAAATGAAACAGTGAAAAATGACAGAATTCAATGCCAGTTAGCATTCCTGGCCTAATCTGGATCAGTTGTCAAAGATCAGTTGACTCAATTTCTTCTTGGTCTTAGCGAGATGCTTGGTCCGTGTGTCATTACGAAATAAGTGAAGCTTGATGCTGGACAAAAATGTGAGCATCAAGTGTGTGTCTTTCTACCAAAATGACAACGGGGGAAATGGCAACGGAGAGCGAAAATGATGATGGAGGGCAAAGCCGACGAGGCAGGCGATGACGAAGATCAAAGTGTCAGCAGAGGGCAAAGGCCGAGAAAGAATGCGACAGCAATGGCCAGGCAAAGGTGGCGGTGACGAATCGCGAAGATGGCGGCACCAGCAGCAACGAAGGATGAAGGCGAGGGCAACGACAGTGACGAAGGATGGATGTGAAGGCGACAATGATGGCAGCAACTAAGAGCAAAGGCGACGGTGATGAGGAAGGCAAACATGGAGGAGACAGCGATGACAGCCAGACAAGGCAATGAGAGTTTTGAGAATGCGAGATGTGACGACAACGACAGCGACAACAGCTCTTCGTTGGTCCTTTTTGGCAAGCATTCGGAATCGGTTGGCGCAGTTTGAAGAAGGTTTTTGTGTTCGCTCGGGCATGCCAACGCCTGTGTGACAGTGATTCCCATTGGGGTCATTGATTTTAATTTGATACGAGCGTCGCACAAAGAATTCGGGATTTTGGTTTTGGAATTCAATTTGCCGTTCCTTGATTGAGCATTTCAAGTGGGTGGTCAGTTGGTGTCCCTGATCTCCTAGTTGATTTCTCTTTCGGAGGCGTGCCGAGTCCCTTCCTACAGCGCCACTGAGCTGAAGACGATACCACTTCGCTGGTGGGGGCAGATTTAACAAGGTTCTAATCAAATGTTGAATTTTTGCGTTCTTGCGCAAATATTTCAGTTAAGATGTCACCTGGTTCAACCACACAGGGGTCTCTTAGACTGCTTGGGGTTATTGGCAGTGCCATTAAAATGGGGACCTTATGGTCCGCCGTCCAGTGCAAAAACTGGTAAACCCACAGCCTATCACGATTTCCCAAACTTGCCCCAGTACTCCACAGCCTCCACGAATACGTCTGGGGAGGCGTGGGACCAGAACTTGTCCGTCAATTCCATCGTCGTNGTCAATTCCATCGTCGTCTTGTCCCACTTGTCCTGCGACTTCCTCAAAAACAGAAGTGGTGCGCTCACGACTGCAAGGCCACCCACGGCCACCGCCGGGACGAGGATGGCATGCGCTGCGGCGGCTGAAATGGCGAGCATAGTGGCCGACTTTCCGAACCCCACTGAGCTGGACACAAGGTAAACAGCTGCCTGAAGGGTGGACCAACGTCCTGTTTTGCACCATACTGTGACCATACAAGAGTTGTATCATTGAGAACCTTGTGAGGATTGATAGAAGATGATATTATCTTTCTACTTACCTGCTATACATTCAGAGTTAGAGTAGAAGACCTTTTTTTGGTTTTGGACAATTTTGGATTCGTATTACAGGGGCGCATGTTGGAGAAAGGCAGAGAAAGCATTCGACATTGAGAGGGGGTGGAGGGATGACATGACACATTGACCGTGCGTAGGCCACAGGTAAATTAGGGCAAACAAGTTGTGATTGTATTCGGATGAAGCCATAGTTTGCGGCAGCCACGTTCAAGGTTCACTCAGGGCGATTGCCCATATGTATGAATTTTGACGTTGCTCTCCCCCGTCGAAACTTTTCACCCAGTTGCGATTCAACCCAAATCCTACATGATCGCCCCTCCGCACATCATCCTCACGTAGCCATTCCCTCGCAGCGCATTACTTGTCAGACGCACACGAAGACACTCACGTGATACGGCGGCAGGAGCTCCTCGTGCTCGAGCGCGAAGTGTGTCCGCGCCAGCACGAGCTTGGCCGAGTCCGACTTCGGCAGCTCGTTCGCCGCGCGCTCTCCCGGATCGTGATCGACGGAGAAGACCGATTGGCCCCCGTCGCCCAACGGCACCGTCGAGGAGGAGGACCCGGCACGCTTCCGCGGACGATAGCCCGGCCGGAGCCAGTCGGGTTCCCCCTCGACAAAGTCCGTGTCATCCGACGCGTCCGCATCGTCGGCCTTGTCCAAGCTATTGCTTTCCGCGTGTAGACCCCCGGTTCCATTTTGTGGCCCTGCCGCGTCCAACGCGTTATCGGCCGTCGATTCCGCCTCCGATTCCTCGACTCCTCCTTTGCCCTTCCCCCCTTCGGCATTGTTGGGTTCCGATTCGTCGCTTTTCTTCCGGCTCTCCCACGGGAGCAACGACGACAAGAACCCCTTCTTCTCCTTCTTGTTTCCCCCGTGGTCACCGTAATTGATTTTGGACCACTTGCGTATCTCCTTCGGATCCGTGACCACGACGACGTTGAGCCGCCTCTTCTCCCGGGGCTTGATCTTCTCCCACGCCGCCATGATGGCGTCGTGGGAGTCGTCCTTCCCGTCGTCGGAGAGCGTGGTGAGGCCCTCCTTCTTGACGAAGCGACGGTTGTCGTACGAGGCGAGTCCGAAGTCTGCGATGATGACGCAATTCTTCCCCGCCTCGAGGACGATGCCATGGACCTGCGGTGGCATGCACAGAATATGGAGTCAAATAACCATCTCCCATGTCAAGTCAAACAAAGCAACAGCATCCTGTTATGTACCCCCGGAGACCAAGTTCATACGCTCACAGACATGCGAACACACGCACACGCGGACACAAACACATACATACGCACGCACGCACGCACCTGGATGGGGTAGACGATGGGGAGCATCTCCCACCGCATGATATGGTCCCCAGGGCGGAAGTCCGAGAGGCCCTCGGACGCGCCGTCCTCTTCTTCCTCTGGGCCATCGCCGTTGTTGTCATTGACATCGAAGTCCGACGCGGCGACCCTGAGCGACAAGAGCCACTCCCTCTGTACGGTCCGAGACTGGAAGCAAAACCGCCACGTCTCGCCGTTGTCCCGCCGGACCACGTCGACCTCGAACGGGGTCGGGCCCGGCTCGCCCCGCCGATGTCCGCGGGCCCTGATCTTCGCCCCTCCCGCGTTGGGGGCCTTCTCGTGGTGGACGAGGCTGCTCAGTCGCCGCATGCCTCCCCCCAGCGAGTGCCCTCCCTGGCTGTCCTCCGAGTGAGCCGAGTGGCCGGAGTGAGCGCTGTCCTGCCGCGCCTCTCCCCCCCCGCCCTCCTCCCGCCGATCGCGCAGGTCCATCTCCCCCCGCGGATCCTGGTCCGAATCGTACGCCCACGGACTCCGCTCGGGATCCGTCGCGTGCTTGGGATCGTATCGCACCCCCTCCATGTCGTCCTTCAGCGCGTAATACCGCAGCATGCCGGACTCGAAGAGGACCAATCGACGACGCTCCCACTCGTGCGTCAGGATGCCGAAGGAGTACTTCCCGAACCCCGACCGCTGCTTCCACGCGATGTCCTCCAATACGATATCGTCGGGGGGAGGGGGGGGAGGGAGCGGCGGCGGCTCCGGGCGGTCCAGGGCCGAGAGGACGTTGTCCCGGCTCCCGGCCCGCTCGCGCGCCCCGTCGCCGTCGCCGTCGCCTCCCCCGGCGGAGGGGCCCCCCGCCTGCCGTCCCCTCCGACGCCGGACGGGAGCCGCGTCCCCATCCGCCGCCGCGGGGGGAGGCGCCCCGACGCTCCCCCACATCAGACGGTCCAGGTCGTCGTTGGGCAATGCCACCCTCCAGTACGAGTGGTCGCCGCCGGTCCCGTCGTCGTCGCCGTCGTCGCAATCGTCTCCGTAGTCCTCCACGACCGCCCCCCGACCTCCCCGGTCCGACGCCGAGGGGTCGGGGCGGGCGTGCCGCCGGCCGGGGTGGCCGTTGCCGATCTTCGCTATGGAGCGGAACATCATGGTGACGGTGAGGCCGCTTTGTTAGCGAAGTGCGCTTGTGGCGGCATCCCAAGTTCAGTAGTAAGTAAATATACATATAGATAAATAAAAGTTTTAATACTAATATACACTTACTAACAAATGGAAAAATATTCATCAACTTTTTGAATACATGATAAATATATTTTTCACAGCTCTATGAAGCCAACAAAATAATAAACAAAAGATCCAATGAAAATTCCAGGCAATTTTACACCATTTTCAAAGTTCCAATGAAATCCAGCCAAACTCACTTCTGGGTTGCTGTCTCTTCTTTTGGCACACCAAAAACCTGAGCTGGTGGAGACGCCCCCACCATCGCGATTTTTCCGGCGCTATCTCAGGCGGAGGCGTCCTCACGGTACCAAGAAAACGCAGGGAAAATTCGGCAAGAATATTTCCGGCGACCCCACTTGCCTTGTGGATGTGTTCCCGTCCTCGGTGCAGCGGAGTGGTCCTCACGCCAAACGGGGAGGAGAACGCTAGCTGAAACTCGTGCCAGACCACCAAAGTGGTTGCCAGAGGCGCAGACGGCGACGGCTCGGCCCGCCAAGCAGGGACCAGGCGCCGTGTGTCCTGGGAAGCGCGCAGCTCTGGCTGCGGAGGGGTGATGGTGCTGCGGCTAGAGCCGAAGAATTTGGGCCATAGCCTGAGCTGCCTATGAGACCCTACATAACATGGAGGGATAAGACAGACTGTGAGGCCTTACTTAGGGATCTACTACGGGGTACCGTACGGGTACACTATAATGAACCTGACAATTTTAGTAAGCAAAGTTTCCAAAAAATATGAGGACTGCCGATTCCAATGAAATGACTTTTTTATTGCTTCTATGGAACAATCAGGCATATCCTGATCTATGTGCACTCTGAATTTTTGAAAACGGTCAGAATCTGAACAAGAACAGAGCGTTTCAAGTTTTGATTCATGCTGGAGCCCTGGGGACAAACCTGATAATTTTTTGGCACTAATAAACTACTAGTAAATCGGCCGACGAAATCTCGAAAAATATTACTAGTGGTTTGTTAGTGATAAACGTCCATCTATAAGTTTACAACGTAAAGACCACTAAATACGCGCCAAAATGCCTTGTTGATGCCAGGCAATCATTATTAATTGATGGCAGTATTGTAATTGCGTTCTAGAATGATTGAATTTTTGTTTATGGCTGTTTCGCGTGGTGAGCAAAACATATCATGTGATCTTCCACGAAAATCTCCGCAATTCTGTCGCGGAACCACAGTTTGCTTACCGCATATTTGGAATGATTCGCCGCGAGTTTTCACATGATCTTTTTACTAGCACAGTTTAGTTCCTTGAGAATGTACTGTAGTGGTTGGGATGTACTGGTTCCCAAATCTTCAATGTGTAAAAAATCCGCCCAATTAGTGGCTCGGGTCAAAATCCATTATGGATCCGGACACCCTATGGAATGTATTTTACCCTAATTGTACCTATAAACATTGTAATGTTTACCCCTTTGTAAGTTTTTAATAGGTAAAGTACTCGGATACCAGGTTTGTCGATGTTGACCCATCGTAAATATATTATATACTTTGTTTTTAATATACTTTGTTTTTAAGGGAGTAGATATCAATCTTTTCACTGCGAATAAGCCACCTTCACGACGGCCTCATGACACAAATGAGAGCTCAATGAAGCCGTCTTGACATTAGCTTTCCAACGATATGCTACTTGGGCATCGATGTATCTAGGGACAAATAATGTGGTGAAGCATTCCAAATATACGGTACAATAAAAAGGTACCTAGGTATCGTATCGTACCTACCTATGCATCTGGGGTTCGTGTTGTTTGGTGGGATTCTATTATACTACTCGCAATTAGTACGAACGCGTCTTGAAACATTTAGAAATTTAAATGAAATTAATTGTTCGTCTCTCGAAAGGTAGCACAGGTACATTTGTGATACGGTGCATGACTATTTTATACCCCCGCCTGTGATTTTGGTCGAACACGTGTGCTGAAATAATCGTGCTCACATCATGACTTACATACGTGCAGTGTCAGACGTGTTGTGTCCCTGACGTCTTCGCGTCATTCAAATTCTCTTGAGAGTTGTTGAAATGACTGCAAAAATCTGTTGTGATTTGTTGAAAATGACTGTAAAATTCTGTTGTGACTTGTGGATGAACCGGCCTCCACAATTCCACATGGTCTTACAAGAAGGAGGAGGAGGAGGCAACATTAATGATCCCCAAGAGATACTGGTAAGTAAACCCAGT
>JALLPA010000038.1:0-26151 GCA_036939895.1 Thalassiosira exigua
CCCCTCCCTCCCCGGCCGCCCCTGCCTCCGCCCCGCCCCCTCCCTCCTCTCCCGCCGCTCCCCTGCCACCGTCCCTCCTCCTCGGTGACTCGATCCGCCGCCTCCTCCGGCAGTCGCAGGTACTTCACGCTGCTCCCCCGCACGTAGCACTCGTTCAACTTCCAGAACCGATCGCCGTCCTTCGAGGTGCACACCACGTCGCGCAGGTTGAGGTTCATGTACGCGTCGCACGACGCGAGGCGTCCGTTGTACGTCGTCCCGGACTTGAGCTCGACGAGGAGCGGGAGGGACGTCGAGGCCTTGAGGAGGGAGAGGGGGAGCTGACGAGATATGATATCGAGCGGGGTACGAGGAGGTGAGGCGCGCGCGACACGGGGGAAACGCGAAAACGAGCGGGACGGCTCTTCTTTCCGGGGACTGCCCGGCACCTGCGCGCCGCGGATGCGGAGGCGACGCGCCGCGCGGACCACGCCCGGAATCGGTCGAAGCGCGCGCGTTCGGGCCCGCTGCCTAAGCTGGTTTTCGATCGAGACCGTTTTCGCCCGACTCACCATGGTGCTTTTGGAGACGCCGCGATCCGATCGGAAAGGGTCCGATTTGGGCTTTGGGTCAATAGACGTTGAATTTTTGAGCTTTGTGAGTTTGAGCTGGCTTCGGGCCTCTTCGTCGTCGTCGGGCTTTGGCTTCGGGCCTCTTCTTCGTCGTTGTCGGAGGTCGTCGGGCTTTGGCTTATTATGGGTTGGCTGTGGCTGTGTGTTGTTTTTGGGCTGATTATTTTTTTTGTTGGGGTTGTACCTCTAGGTGAAGTCTTATTAGCGATTATGGCGATAAGTTTTTGATTATTACCCCTGGTGAAATTTATAATATTATCGCTTCTATATTCATATCCAGCGATTGATTGCCATGGCATCATCGATCTCGCACATCTATCTTGCACAGCTGCACAGGCAAAGGCCGCGGCTCCTCCTTGCATCCAACGGTTCTGCGTCGAGAACCCTTGATGCCCATCGAGCGGCGGCTTGCCCTACTGGCGGTAGGATCGGGCGGCGCCGCAGGGGCCGCTGCGGTCGCCTGCTTGGGCCTCGCGACGGCGACGCGCCCCGCGCACGCCCTCGCGCGAGACGCGATGGAGGAGCTGCGCGGCGGCGACGGCGACGCCCTCCGGCGCCGGCGCCGGCGGCTGCCCGCCCCGCGAGGGGAGTTCTCGCTCGACGAGGGACTCGCGTACCTCAACGCGGGAACCCCGGGTCCGATGCCCCAGCGGGTCGTCGCGGGCGCCTCCGACGAGCTCGCGCGACTGGCCGGCTCGCCCCATCGCCGGTACTTCGGCGGCGGCGAGGACGACGACGACAACGATACAGCGTGCGCCCGGATGGACGCCGTCCGCGCGGCGGCGGCGGCGCACTTCCGCTGCCGCGAGCGCGAGCTGGCGCTGATGCCCTCTGCTACGTCTGCGCTGAACACCGTCGCGGGCGGGCTCGCCGACTCGGGCTTCCTCGAGCCGTCGCATCGCGTCTTGACGACGGACCAAGAGCACCCCGGCGGCGAGGCGTGCTGGCGGCACTTGGTCGGAATCGGGAGGCTGGCCGGGATCGATCGCGTGGCAATATCTCCGCGACCGGCCTCGCCCGAGGAGATAGCCGATGCCTTCGCCGCCGCTTTGACGCCGGAGACCAGCGTGATCGCCGTGTCCCACGTGCTGACGACCAGCGGGGTCGTCATGCCGCTGGTACGGCTCGCCCGCCTGGCCCGGGTCCATGGCGCGCTGCTGGTCGTTGACGGTGCGCAGGCGGCTGGATCTTTGGATGTCCACTTAGGATCGCTGGAGGTCGACATCTACGCCGTGTCGGCCCACAAGTGGATGCTGGCGCCACCCGGTTCCGCCCTGCTGTACCTCCGGCGGGGCATCCACGATCTTGTCCGCGCCGCCCATTTCGACGGCGACAGGCCGCCGAGCTCAGCGCGGCTGGATGGATCCTACGCCGCGAAGCCAGAGCTCCGGTTCGCTGCCTACACGCACTCCACTGGAACGCTCCCTTCGCACACGGTAGCTGGCATCGGCGAGGCGATCGGGTTCCTGAGCAGCTTTGGTCAGGCAGAGATATGCGCCTACAACCTCGGGCTCCGCGCGCGCTGCTGGAGGGGCCTCGATACCCCTGCCTTCCGCGCGATTGGCCTGCGACTCCTCTCGCCGCCGCCGGGCAGCTCGAGCGCCTCGCCCCTGCTGAGCTTTTCGCTGCCGGAGGACACACACCCACGGGGGCGCTAGCGGACACTTTGCACAAGAAACATGGGATAGTCGTGGACATGCCCGCACCATTCGATCGAGGAGCCGGGGGGCAATGCCACGTGGCGGAACGCGATTCGCCTCAGTTTCCATCTGTTTAACACGGAAGAAGAGGTCGACAAGCTAGTCGGCGCGCTGGAGAGCATCCTACTGCACAAGCAGTGACCCGACCTTGACCCGACCTACCTACCCCAACAAACACATGAACATCTTACTCGGCGTTCGGAGTCCGCGCTCGGCGCCCTGGCTCTGAGAGCCCTCAGAGCAGGCGCCATCCCCGTCTCCCGCCGTGGCAGCCCCCTTTGCGCTTCAGTATTGTGTCACCTTATCAGCCTGGCTTGATAAGGTCTCCTCCGCATTGATCCGCGACATGAGCCGCCACCTTCTTCGCCGTGGGGATGGCCTTCGCGACCATGAACTCCATGGGAGACGCGGGCGAGGGGCACATGAAGGAGCTCCACCACGTGATCGGGCTTCTGCTGCTAATGATGGTGATATCATACCTTGCCCGCGATTTGGTGAAACTCTGGCGAGGGCGAAGCTGTCGCTCCCTTCGATTTTTCTCAACTACTACAACGGCATTGAATTGGTTGTGTCTCTTCATTGGCATTGTTTACAAGTACGATGGCGATTGCTCGCGGTGAGAGGCGAGGGTCGAGGGCGAAGTGAGGAAGAGGAAGTGGGGATTCATTTGTCCCTCGATTTGGGAGACGATGTCACGCCCTTGGCGGAAACGACCGAGAAGACCGAGCGACTGAAGTCGACGATGCCGAATATTGAAGAAAGCATTCAGCCCTGCTCGTTGCCCCGCGTCCTCGGAGTGGAGCCGGGTGGGCGCCGACCACTTCTCAGCTTTCCGTCTCTCTGCAAATGCGAAGGCAATGGCGTCAATTTGGAAGTTCTTCGGGGGCCGTTGCCGGGGCGCCAGGATCGCGTTGTATCGCCGATCGACGAGGGTTGCCACTCGGAATCTTCCTCGTGCGCGAGTCGTCGATGCCCAAGGAACGAGCGTGGCCAAGTGGAGGATAGCGTCTGCCCTTGGTCTGTCTCTAATCGTGTCGGCGACGTTGTGGGAGTCTGACGGCCACCTCTTCACCACGCGCGACTCGGTCACCATTCCGCAGACGTTTCGACTCCGACGCAATCCAAAGCGGAACGTGGAGCGGGCGACGCCCTCCGACTGTGACCGAGGGCGGCGAGTAGATCCTCCGGCGACGAAGCGAGCGATCAAGGCGGCCTCCGGCGGTTGAAAATATCGTGGAACGTCGCAGCCGCCCTTTAGGGCCGCTAGCGAGAAGAGGAGGAGGCCCGTCGGCTAGGGCCGGCGGTTGTGATCTGAGTCCTTTTGTAACGACTTGCGACCACTCGTGACTGAAGCCTCAAACCTCTGCAGCGCTGGCAGACATCGGCTCACCTTCGGTCGCCCAGCTTTGCCGTGCCTCCCAAGGAAAAATCCACTGTTGGTCTTTGAAGCACGTTTGAAGCACGTTTTGCTCTTCCGTGTGTAAGATACGCCGCGAGACCTTCGTGAAATTTTCACTTCACCTGAAATTCTTCCACTGGTCTTCATTGTCTCCACCGTTCGGAAAGAGACGATATCGAGCAAAACCTTTCGAACTAGCAGCAGCAGGGACGACAAAGTTTCTCTCACGCCATGGTCAGGTCCGGCGGCGGCGGCGGCGGCGGCGGGGGAGGAGGCAGCGGCGGCAGTGGTGGTGGCTGGAGAGGAGGTGGCGGCCGTGGTGGCGCCGGAGGCAGGGGAGGCGGCGGTGGCAGGGGCGGAGGAGGATATGGCGGAGGAAGAGGGGGAGGAGGCAGCGGCACAGGCGGAGGCGGCGGGAGCGGAGGAGGCAAGCCCTGCTTTGATTTCCAGAGGACTGGGAACTGCCGCTTCGGGCAGAGCTGCAAATTCCTCCACGGTACCGTTGGTCAGGGCGGTGGGGGGGGAGGAGGCGGTGGCGCCCGTGGAGGCAGCGGTAGCGGAGGGAGCAAGCCCTGCTTCGAATTCCAGAGGACGGGAAGCTGTCGATTCGGGCAGAGTTGCAGTTTTCTTCACGGCGCTGCCGGGCAGAGCCGCGCTGGCGGAGGCAACAGGAACAGATCCCAAGGCTCACAAAGCGGGAGCAGGGGCAACAGCTCGAGCGACAGGAAGGAAGAGAGCAACCGTCTGATCAAGTTGCTCAAGAACACGCAGCTGAACCAACTTGCCAATGCGATCACACAGGCCGGGGCCCTCTGGACTCAATGCTGGGGGGAGGCGATCTCGCCGCAGCTTCCTCTAAGTAACGTGGAAGTCCTTGTCCAAACGCTGGCGAAGGTCCCGTTCTCGCAGGAAGCGAAGGTGCCCCCGCCGCCCGTCCACGCCCTGGGCAACGCCATGGACCGCTATTTGGGATCGAGTTCCGTAGATTCCCTCCTCGCCGCCGAGACCTCCCTGAACGTGGTTCGGAAGGCCCTCTCCTTCGAGTGGGACGAGAGGAGGGAGGTGGTCAAGGACACCCTCGCGACCGTCCTCGAGAAAGCGTCGGGTAAGTTGCAGCGCAGGAACCAAGACCATCGCGACTGCATGAGGAGGATAGATGATTGCCTAGACAAGTTGGAGAAGCCGTGGATTATCAAGGAAAAGCGCCGGGGGCCGACCGCCTCCGTTGCCGCCGGCAGCGACGAGGTCTGGATGGACGCCGAAGCCTCGGCCGTCGCTCATTGCCATTACAGCAACTGGAGGAACGCCTCCGTCCAGTGGCTCTTGCATGCCCCTACGTTCGCGCCGGCGATGCTCCCGAAGATGCAGGGTCCCGGCACCAAGTCGCGCGGCGTCTACGACAACCGCGAGAAGTACTTCGACACCGTGCAGCGCCTCATGATCGCCATGGCCTTTCACGAAGGACACTCGTCGCTCGCCCCGCGGTGCTGGGAACGCGGGGCGGGGGGACAGACGTGCGGGGCGTCCCTGGCCCGCCTCCCCGAGGACTACGAGCGCGGGGGGGATGGTGGGGAAGGGGGGAAGAGGGGCGCAGGCGGTCCGCTGCGGTGCCGCGGAATCAAAGGCCGCTGTCCCAACGCGCCCGTTATGGTGTGCAAGATCGCGTCGCACTCGAGGGGGATTTGCCAGCGATGCGCCGACCGGGAGACAGACGTGTTGTTGGGACCCACCGGCTCGACTCACATTTACAACGGTCATGTTGGCAGAGTCGACGGGGCGGGGGGGAAGCTGTACGTGACGGGCTTCTTCAGCCGGAAAGCTCAGATGGATGAAAATGGTAAGACAGCGGCGGCGGCAGCCATGGTCATTGTCGGCCCGCTCTTCTACTGTCGCTCTTAACAACTTGCTCTTCCTATTTCAATTCGTCCTCTCAGGGAAACCTCGGGCGATTCACTGGAGGAGCACTCGTCGCATAGCTGTGCCCAACCTGGTCGGCATCATCCGCCTGGGAGATGCGTCGTCAGTGCCTGCAAATTATTTTGGCAAGGCAGACGCCTATCGAGCTCTTGACCTGCACGACCGGATCCATTGGGGCGAAGTTGCCGCGCATGGAAATCAAATGTACGAAGACAAAGAGCGCCAGCAAGGCCGCTTATGTGTCAATCTAGCATCGCCGTCCATATTTGAGCCTGACAACGCACCGGACTTAGAGCACGAGTTCAGCGAGGGAGACATTGTCGCCATCATCGACTGCCAGACATTCGTTGCCGAGTACATGCCTGTCATTCGGGCGTATGAGCAGCAGCGGAATGAACCGCTACCATTCAACGATGGCCAGATGTTGAATCTTGATGCCAGTCGACCTGCAGATCTCACCAACACTGTTCTCGGCGCCGATGCACAGAACAAGGCCGCTGCTGAGGAAAGCTTCCAGGACTGCATTCAAGAGCAGTTTGGTTCTGTGTCATTGATTAGCAACAACGGAGATGACCCAAAGAATTCAAGGCGTAAGAAGGATTCAGCTCTCCCTAAGCCGTTGATTCAGAGCTTGGTCGCGGACATGGTAGCCAAAAGCACCCTCTTGCCTCTGCGTGAGATCCGACAAAATGCAGCCCTGTCTCAGCAGATGCAAGCTGAGCTAGTGAGCCTCATCGAAAAGGCCACGCCAGATTTCGGTCAGCTCGTCAACTGGATCGACTCCTTGCGGAACGAGGTGCACTGTACCCAAGGGTGAGATCCGCGTCTCTGTCTTGCAGTTTTGCAATTGAAAATATTTCGCCCATCTCATTCCAACTCGTGCGGGGTCATCCAGACCTCCGGGGACAGGCAAATCGTACCTTGGAGTTCAGGTGAGCTTTTTGTCTACCGTCAGTCCCAGAAAAGAGACCTTTCTGACTTCTTCTTGCCGATGCTCAGATCGTTCACGCGTTGGCAGTCATTCGAAAGTACTGGATGCAGCAAAACAGAAGCGTTGGTTCACCGCCCATTCTTGTCCTCTCGTACAAGAATCACGCCACTGATGAGTTCCTGAGCGATCTCCTCAAATCAATGGGGCCTGCGCTCTCTGGCACGAAGCGTTTCAATTACAGTGGGAACTTTTACAGTGGCTCAAGTGCGCAGCTCGTCAGGATGGGCAATCCAGGTGACCCCTCTCTAGCCCCTTTCTCAGAGAAGAGTCTGGCTCAGCAACGACGTGACCCAGATGTGCAAAACTGCCAGCGTGAAGTGCATGATCTACAAGATTTGCGCCGTGCATGCCAGCGGGCTCAAAAGTCTGCCACTCTCTTCCAGAGCTATCAGTCTGACATGTTTGATTCAATGGGGGGCTTGGAGGGATTGAGTCCCGAGGACATTAGGAAACGCCAGAATGTTGCTGCGTATGAAGCCACCGAGGTGCTTTTTGCTGCCATTGTTCGCAGCCACTTGTTGCAGAAATTTGCCAATGATCATGATCTTAAACTTATGGCTTCGGTCCTCAACAAAGATGCTCCAGACGATAAAACGTTTCGATTGCTGCAGCAGCACGGCCTTCGTTACCAGAGCGAAATAAGCGAATCTCTGGCTACTCTGTTCGAGGGGATCCAGGTGCATTTTCTTTGATCGTTGATTTTTCTCTCACTTCGTGCCATATTACTCACCATCTTCATTTTTCTGCTCCGCCAGCACTATATTGATATCGACGCAAGCTATGGCGACCCCCACGAAATGCTATACATGTTTCTCCTTGGTCAGCATCCAAAGCCAGCTTGCTCGTATAGAGAGGTGGATGAAGTTGGAGATACGACCTTCCGATGCGAACAGATTGCAGACTGGCAGGATACGGCACTTTGCCGTAGGCACCGGTGTGTGTTACCGACTGGATCCGATGGAGGTAGATGTCCAAATGAAATTCACCACTCGAAGAAAGGGATGTTGTGCGCGGAACACATGTGCCATGCGGACGACTGTGATCAAGCCAGAATCCGCATCGGCCAAGAGATCGAAGATCGACCCGGCGTTAGCAAGCCAGTGATGGAAAAGTTCTGCCTGTCACATTCGTGTTTCCAGTGCGTCAAGATGGGCATATCTCCGGCAATGGAAGCCCTGGATGAACCACCAAGGTGCGACAACACAAATGTGATTTGATTGTTTGCGCTGTCTTGTTCAATGGTGTTTCATAAAATGTATTTGTGTGTATTTGTTGTGATTGCGTCGCTGCTTTCCCACAGGAACGTATGTGAAGTCCATCCACTCTGCAGCGTCATTGACTGCTTGAAGTTGGCAGAAAATGGCGAGGATTACTGTGGTGCTCATTTGTGGAAACCATGCCAGTTCATTGACAAAAATGGTCAGCAATGCCGTTCTATGGCCATCTCGTCAGAGTTGCCTTGCTGCCGTCGCCATGTAGAGAGCTGGCTGAATCAAAAGACTACTGTTGAAGTCGATGACGCGCCCTTGGCAAACATGGTTGACAGCTCCACCTATCCGACACTTGCTGCTGCCTTGAAGATGAACAGTAGTAGCCGGAACTGCAAGGGTCTAAACAGAAAGAAAAAGCCATGCAAAGCGCTAGCAATGGTTGGATCCGATTACTGTGAGGCGCATTCGGCAAAGGATGATGGGTTCAAGGCACAGCAAACCGAACGCGCTGCTGAATTTCAGAGGCTCGAGGAAGAGCGTGCGTCCAAGAAAAATAACGAGGAGCTACCTACTGAACCAAACGACACATCAAAGGGAGGCGAAAACTCTGCTGGGTCCACCGGCAGCAATGAAAATCTTGACTCAGACAACAGCTCTCACAACTCCAGTAGTGAGGATTCGGCTTATGGCCCACCTCCGGACTTGGATAACGTTGATAGGGCTCGCAGCGATAATATTGATGAGATGGACGAAGGGGATGGGGCAGCACACATTCGAGAGATATTCGAGATTGAGTCTGGGGATGATGAAGAGGACAGCGGATTCGATGACGAGTTTCAAGACGCGGTCGATCACCTTGAAGGAACCATTGCCAACAGTCAAAGCATGCCTTTTCATGAGTCGGCTCTGGGAAAGATGCAGGCGCCCAAACCTCCCGTAAAGGATCCCAAGGATTGGTCATGGAAGCTCTCCTTGGATGAACGTTGGTCAGCCTGTCAGGCATTCATGCTGGTGCAATGCGAGGAGCTTGTTCAAATCCAGAGTGTGGTCAAAGCAGAGCTTCCTCAAAGCAGGAAGCGATTGAGGGAAGCAGAGTCTCGGGCCAGAGCACGTGTCTTCGAGAATAAGACGGTCATCGGCGGGACCATCGTTGGGTGCATCACTCGGTTGGAAGCAATCAGGGCCACACGACCAACACGACCGTTTGCTGTGATTGTGAGGAGGCCAGCGAAGTTCTCGAGCCACTGCTCTTTGCATGCCTCTGCCAGAGCACTGTCAAGTTGGAGCTCATTGGGGACCACCTCCAACTTCAACCCAACCTCATGGATAAGTATGACTTCATGCGCCTGAATAAGGTGAATGTATCCATGTTTGAGAGGCTGATCTGCGCTCCTGATGAGCACCGAGTTCCCTCAGGAGTGCTCTCAGTGCAACGTCGAATGCGAAGGGACGTGTGCGATCTAACTCGGGAATACTACACTGACATCGTGGCAATTGAAGATCATGACGTCTGCTCGACCAAGACGCTCCCAGGTCAACATGCCCAAGACAGTTTCTGGAAGGGTAGGGAAGTGCCGGGCATCCGATCCCACTTGTTCCTTTGGACGCATACAGGGGCACAAGGAAGGGCCGATGTTGGAATAAGCAAACAAAACAAGCAAGAAGCGCAAATGTGTGTGAACCTGGCTTATTATCTCGTGAAGTGTGGTGAGTTCTGAATGGACATGACCCTTTTGTACCGCTACATTCCATTTAAATCACGATCAAACGCTCTGCTTTTGTCACAGGAGTGTTGAAGACCTCCATAGCGATTTTGACCCCATACAAAGGGCAACTTATGCTTATTCGCAAGCTGCTTCTCAGCGACCAAAGCAGTGCCCGGCTTCTGACTCGAGATCCTTCTCAATCTAATCAAATAAGGCTTTCGACGGTCGATAGATTCCAAGGCGACGAAGCAGATGTGGTCGTTGCCTCGCTTGTCGTTGACGAGAAGACGAGGACGCAGTTCGTCAAGATACAAAATCGCATGATTGTGAGCAGCCAATCAAATCTCATGTGTGTCGCCTCTTCCACGCAACAACTCACTTGAATTCATTTTTGCAGGTCCTCCTTTCGAGAGCGCGATTGGGCTGTTTCATCCTGGGCAATGTTGGATATTTTGAGAACGCTGGAGGGGCAAAACACTGGATGAAGACCTTCGAAATATTGGAGTCGCCACCTCAAACATCCGATAACTCTGACGCTCTCATCGCTGTCAATTCTAGCGCCATGCCTGATAAAAATTCAGATCAATCAGATGATATTGACTCGCCAATGAGGAAGATTCCTATGAAAGAAGCCAAGTTTGAGAGTCCTCGTGTTGGACCAGCGCTCCCGCTGTGCTGCCCTCAACATCCGTTGCTATCTTGTTTTGATGCTCGAACTGCCAACGACCTCACTGCAGGGTTTTGCAAAATTGCTTGCGATGAGCAGCTTTCATGCGGGCACGAGTGTGGTCTGAAGTGCCACTGGCCGAAAACCGAGCAGCACAATAAAAAGTGCAAGATCCCTGTTGACTCTCCTTGCATGAAGCATCCCGAGAAGCTGCAATGTGCGGAAGTGTACAAGAACACTGGTGCGAGTAAGCAGGACTCCATTGAAGTGGCACTGAAGCATTTCATGTGTCCGATTAAAGTCCTCGTTACATTGCCCTGCGGCCATGAGGAAGAAATGGTAAGTCAATATTGCTCGATTCTTTGGTTTTGTTGCTTTAGCGATCTCATCCTGTACTTTTCTGTAATTTGCCTAGTCGTGCTGGGAAGAAGACGAAATTGCCGAAGGCAAGTCATCTTTCCCAGAGTGCAAGAGGCCATCTCCAATAGCATATGAGTATCCAGACTGTGGCCACAAGATCAGCGTCACTTGTGCAAAGCTCGAGCAGTATCGATCCAAGCCAGCCACCGTGAAGCCCTGTTCGCAAATGGTCGATTATCACCCCCAAGACTGCGCACATACAAAGCGTATCAAGTGCTATCTGAACAAAGACTACTGCTCCGGGAAGGCTGACTTCAAATGCCCCGAGAAGCTTACTCTTGTCCTTCCTCGCTGTGGCCACGAGGTCAAACATGTTCCTTGCCCTGAGAAGGTACTGTTGGATAACTGGTCCGGTCGTCGGGCGGATGAAGTGGGCATCGTCCGTGAAGGGGTCAAGTACGGATCGAAAGATTACAAATGCGAGCATCCCTCCAAGTTTGTGCGGATCTGTGGGCACGAAGAGTCTACTACTTGTGGCAAAGCATTTGAGATGGCTGAGATGACAGACCTCGCCACCCAAAAGCCCTGCCACATTCGCGTTCCTACAACCCATCCACACTGCGGACACTTTTTAGCAGAATTGTACAGAGCACATCTGCAGAAATCAAATTTCAGTGCAACTAGTGTAAGGGCTGTGCACATGGATGTCAATCGAAGAATGATGTGAAGTCTATTGGCACTTAGTCTGACGTTATAGTCATAGTCTACTCCACTTTTTCTTCAAGGACCGACCATCTCTCCCCGGGAAGTACTTAGCCAATTCTACCCACTTGTTCCCATACTGTGCTTGAAGCTTCCGAAGCTTCTCGACTTCGTCGGTCGTCCACATATTCTGTGTTCTTTTTTCGGCTCTTGATGATTCCTTTTCCATTCTTCCCCATTTTCTCATGATACTACCTGTCTTCCTCCCAGGAAGCATCCTGGCGATCTCCGTCCACTTGTTCCCAAGCTCTCCGTGCAGGCTACGAAGAAGGTCCTCCTCTTCTGATGTCCATTCATTTTTGATCCGTNTCGCCGCCCACTTCTTCCTCGCCGCCGACTTCTTCCTCGCCAACCTCTTCTTCCTCGCAGTCGACATCCTGCGTGAAGCCGAAGCCGAGCGAAAGATGCCTAGAATCCGAAACGATGCGCTGGCAGGCTTGTTGGCTGCGGGAGGACGCGTTCAGTAACTTGTGCTGATCGCCATCGATCTTCGCGATCTTTCCTTGGATCGCATCGAGTCGTGCGAGCAACTCTGCCTTTTCGCGACTATTTTTTTCAAACTCTTGGCTCCCACGGCGAAGAGAGCTGTTGGTTGTCTTCACCGCTTCTTTCGCCAAGCGCGAGTCGCTGGGCGAAGCTTTCTGAGGAGTGAACGGCATTCTAGGACGAATCAGGACGAATCGACGAAGGGGTCAGCGGCGCGAATCGCACGGCGAGGAAAAGTTGGAAAAGCCGCTACGATCGGCGGGAGGGAGGCCACTCTCCCCCATGGCCAGCAACTCACGTGACTTTGGCAACGTCGGTCGTTGCCGCCCGTTCAACAAGGCGACGCCGGCAGGCTCTGCGATCCGATCAATAAGGAGACGACGGCAGGGATAGCCGCGGAGGGGACTTGCGAGAGTGGCCCTTCGAAAAATTATGATTCGTTCGCCTGGATCGTCATTGGCGCTACGATACCTATGCGCCGGGCGGGAGTCGATGTCCGTTACGATACGATACGATACCTCCATCAACCACTCGATGAGCGTGTTGACGTCGAAGCGAAAAAAGTGAAAACGTCGCTCAACGAGCTGCGAACTGCGAGCACGCATCGCCTTTCGCTGTTTTTGGCGGGAGTCAATCGCATCTACCTCTCTAGTTGGGAGTCTTTAGTTATGGGTACGTAAGATGCATTGTATGATAAGTACCTAAGGTACGATAGGTACGATACGCTAGCTGTGCCCAACCTGGTCGGATCGCTGTCCCTTGCTTTGTCTCAGAACAACTCAAGTCAGTTGAAAAATTGACAGACGTACCGATCAATGAGGTTCATCAGGGCAGCGTGCCTCCATCTCCTTCCAATCTTCCCCGTGGAGTTCCCAAGTGTACGGAACAGATCACTCTTCATCGATCATGTGGGCATTCAGAGCAAGTCCCCTGTTGCACATCGCGTGGCACTTTAAATCGATGCAGAAGAGAAGTCAAAGTTCGTAGCCCCCTTTGTGGACACGAAATGAACGTCCCGTGCTGGCGAAGCAAGACCATCAAAAGCTGGCAACCTTGGAGCGACTCGTCCATGAACAGCTTGGTTACCAAGAACAGCCTTCCAGCGGATGCGGAACTAAATGATGGCGTTGCTTGGCCTGATTCGGAGGTTCTATCCATTCTCGAGAGCTGCGAGCAATGCGTGACCGTGACCAAGACGTGCGGCCATTCGTATCGTGCAAAATGCAGCGAACTATTACCAATCTTACGCAATGGTGGCAAGACAAAGAAAGGAGGAAGCTGCGCTGAAATGGTGACAAGGGAACTTCCCGTCTGTGGTCATGAGGTGACAGTAATGTGCAAGATATGGCAATCCTTCACTGCTGCGGGCGAGGGGATCAGGTGTGGTGCAACAGTCGAAATGCCTTGTTGGAATGCATCCAAATGCTCAAGTATTGTGACACTACCCTGTGCTGACGCCATTGATGACGCCTTAACGGTCTGTTGCCCACGAACATTGGAATGGCAGTGCATGGCAGGGAAGCATAAGTTTATGCTACAGCTGTGTACGCAGGGGACACCCTCCTCATGTCCTCTTTGTGTGTCTGATGAGATTGCCGTGCTGATAGATGCCATCAAGAAGAATCCTGGCGACATTCCTCTTCCCCACATTGCATACAAGACAAGCTTGGATGTACTCAAAGTTGTTGGCATTGCCGACAGTCAAAGGCAGGCTTCCGTGGAGAGATGCTTACTGAATGTCGAAAGCAAAGTCGCTCTTGATTTGGATCCACAGAGAGCCAAGTTCTTCCGGGCTCTTGCGCAGGGATTGGGAAAGTTTCAGCACTTTTCGGAGTCCTCCAGTGATGATCCGTTCAAGAGGCCCCAACTGACTCCGCTGTTCCTCCCTGTATTCTTTGTGCTCTCAACTACCAAGAAGAAACGAAACCTGCAGATGAATGGGTTCACACGTACATCGAACTTTGTCCAAGGTGATACACTCAATGGCATCGCCGTTCACCATCTTACTCGAGATAATATTATGTCACTCGCCAACGAAAGCAAGGGATCAACGAAGAAGACTCTTCTCTGCGGCTATTTGATCGCTCTGCGGCCCAAAATGGATCTTGAGTGGCCCACTGGTGTGAAGAAGAAGAAGCTAGCATCAGTGAAAGTTTGGCGCGACGATGATGGTCATGATTGCGTGGAATTTGCGCCAAAGAAAGGAAAAATCTTGAAGGCAATTGTTGTGTGGGATCCTGCTGCTTTATATGCCACCCATCGTGTAGGCCCCCTTGATGCAGATGAAATGAAATCATTCGCCAATGACATTGGAGATGTACTAGGCACAGATCAGAAAATCTTACCCAGTGCGATTATCAAGTTTGAAGGCAAACCAAATCAGGCAGTTGTGGGCGAAGTCTCTGGCTGCATTGAGGATCCACCCTCATCGGACGAGCACTCTGTTTTGATCGATGGCAACAATGAAGCAGCTGAGTCTCTGATTGCACCATCACTTCAAGGCAGCTGGGCCGATGCCCTCCGAGTTGCCCTTTTGGAACGAACTGGGGGCAATGACGACCTCCCTCTTTGCCTCCACTCTTACTCCACCCTGGCATCGCTCGATCCCATAGTATCGATCAGCGCAGAGGAAGAGAGGGCATTGACAGCCCATTTGCCGGAAAGAAAGCTCTCGAGCGAAGACTCAAGTCATCCAACGATCAGAAGAGTGTGCCAAGTATTTACCTGCTTCTACTTGCGCTTGAGATCCAACAGCTGGGAGATGGAGACAGAGCTTTGGCGGAACTAAAGCTGTACTGTATTGGGCTGACCTCCGCGAAGAGGGAGTCAGTGGTTGTGCACCCCCTACTGCTGCTTGCATTTGCTCGCATTGGATTTCCGAGTGTGCATGGCTCAGCTAATCAATCTCAAACTGAGCAGATAGATAAGTCCAAGTGCTTGCGTGACTTTGCTCGGTGCGCACCAGGGATGTCCGAGCTTCTCTGTGATGACGATGAATTGAATCAAATCAGTCATGGTGCCAACGGACTGTCCGTTACAGATGAAGATAATCTGGAATCCGTGTCACCTGCCGATTTGTGGGACGATTTGAAGGACACAGAAAATCTTCGTTCTGATGCAATGGATTCGCTCGTGAAAATGACTGGACTTCGCCGAGTTAAGCAGACTGCGGTCCAACTCTTCAAACAAGGGCTGAATTTTGCAAACATGGATCCCGAAACAAGGAGGCTCAATGCACCCTCTCTCAACTACGTCTTCATGGGAAATCCTGGTGAGTAGGGTGTGTAATGCCGGTCACGTTAGCCCAGAGGTAGAGATATCTCACCTACCATTCATTACCTCTTGTACCCGCCCCCGCCCTCCTTCCGACGACTCGAAGGCACTGGCAAAACAACAGTAGCACGTTATTTTGCGGAGATATTACGTGACTCAGGCCTTAGGCTCAAAGGCAACTTTGAAGAAACAAGTGGGCAAGATCTGAAGGAAGCCGGTGTTGACGAGTTCAAGAAGAAGACAAAGGCAGCAATGGATGGTGTCCTCTTCATTGACGAGTGCTACACACTTGACCCAGTAGGAGACAAGTTCAAGGGCGCGCCAGTAGCAAATGAACTACTGACATCGGCCGAAAATGAACGAGAACGGCTGACTTTCATTTTGGCCGGGTACGAAGACGAAATCCAAGACAAACTATATGCCTTCAACCCCGGGTTCAAGAGCCGCTTCACCGAGGTTTACTTTGATGACTTTGATGAAGACGAGCTGTTGACTGTGTGGAATGGACTTCGAGAAGAGAGGAGGTGGAGAGAGGCTGATGACTGCATTGGACGCGTTGTGATAAGACGCATTGCAAAGCTGAAGGGTCGCAAGGGATTCGGGAATGCGCGACTAGTTCGTCAAAAATGGGAAGAAGCAGTTGGTCGTGCAACGTTGAGGGAAGACTTTGATTCTCAAAATCTTGAGCTGCGCATCGAAGATGCTGTCGGTGAGAATCCAGTTCGCAACAAAAAGCTTCAGGCTGTAGTGGCAGAATTCGAAGGAAAGACTGGTTGGGCGATGGTCAAAAAGCAAGTGAAAGCATTGGTTGAGGTTTGCAGTCAGAACTACGAGCGAGAGCTGAAGGGTCAGGAGCAGTTGCCTGTCCAGCTAAACAGGTTGTTTCTTGGCAATCCAGGTGAGGAGTATGCATGTGACCACAGCAACATTCAGAGGCAATCACGCCTTAAATACTTTTCTTCTGTCCTTCTCTCTTCAATGAAGGTACGGGAAAGACGACATCTGCGAGGCTCTATGGCAGACTGCTGAAGGAACTCGGATTTTTGTCCAATGGCGAAGTTGTGGAGAAGACCGCCGGTGACTTAGGCGGCCAAGTCGTTGGCGAGGCCAAACAAAAGACGGTTGCCCTCATCGAAAGCTGCCGTGGCAAGGTGCTGATGATTGACGAAGCTTATGGATTGAATGATTCATTGTATGGAAAGCAAGCGTTGGATGCACTCGTTGAGAAAGTACAGGGGACTGAGGCAGATGACATTGCCGTTCTCCTGCTGGGTTACGAAGAGCAAATGACAGAAATGCTCGATAATCAGAACCCCGGCCTCCGCCGCCGATTCGCTGCCGAGCAGGCTTTTAGATTTGAAGACTACAATTCGTCGCAACTTGAAAAGATTCTTTTGAGTTCATGCAAAGCTAAGAACTACAAGCCAACGCTGGAGTTTCGTGAGAGGGCCCTCAAGAAGCTGGAGATGCAGAGACAAAGCGAATCCCACTTTGGCAATGCTGGATCTGTTCAGAATCTTTTGAAAGAGTCTGTATCCCAGGCCACGAGTAAACGAAAATGTAGCTCTGATGGTTCTCTCAAATTGGATGCACAAGATATCGAGCTGCCTGGTGATGGCGAGGTGGACATGGATGTATTCGCTGAGTTGGACAAACTTTACAGGATGGAGACCGTTAGAGAAGAGCTGCAGAAGATCAAGAGCCAATATGATCTGGCAGATGAAGAAGGAGAGGAACGTCCAAAGCTTGGCCACTTCATTTTCACCGGTGCACCCGGCACTGGTGAGTTTATGTTGTTTACAATCTTTCGGCTGCACCTAGATGTGTCTTATCAACCTGCATTCCTTCCTTGCGCGCATAGGTAAAACGACTGTTGCCCGGTGCTTTGGCAAGATGCTCCACCGATGTGGACTCATTGCACGTCCAGATGTCCTGGAGACTTCAGGTTTAAAGCTCACGGGAGAATACATTGGACAAACAAAGAAGGTTGTGGAAGAACAGCTTGAAAAGGCAAAAGGAGGCATTCTCTTCATAGATGAGGCCTATGAATTAGGGAAAACAACTTTCGGGTCTGGGTCTGCCTCTGCTTTTGCATCTGAGGCTGTCTCTGCTCTGGTTGAGGCAATGACTAACGATGACAGATACGGCGGGCTAGTCATCATTATGGCAGGGTATCAGAGCGATATGCAGTCGATGCTTGATACAAATCAGGGCCTCAAGAGTCGATTCAATCGATTCCTCGAGTTCCCTGACTGGCATCCTGCAGATTGTTCGAAGCATTTCTTAGATAAGGCCAATGCGAACAAATTCTCAATCGAAGAGGAGGAAGCTTCCATAGCCATCGTTGAGAAGGGCTTCAAGAAAATGTTGCCTCTCAAGGGATGGGGCAATGCAAGGGATGTTACTAAATTCTATGAGAAAGTGCTCGAGAATCGTTCGCAGAGATTGGCTGATGAGCGAGCCAGGGGTGGCAGTATATCGTTGGACAAAATCTTGCTCAAGGAAGATATTGAATCAGCAATGGATTCGATGGTTAGTGCGCGTATGGGCACTGGCGGGGCACCCAGAAAACCAAGTGAAGGTACTGATCCGTTTGCTGAGTTGGACAAGCTATATCGCATGGAGACTGTCAAGCAAAAACTTCAGCAGCTGCAGAACACGTACAAAGTTGCTGCTCAAGATGGAGAAGATCCACCCCCTCTTGGACACTTCATCTTCACGGGATCACCGGGGACTGGCAAGACAACTGGTGCGTTCGTCATGGTGCAAGTCATGGCAAAGTTATTACGTCTTTTCAGCTCTCACTCATGTTTTTCGACACACTTTGCTTTATTGAAGTCGCTCGTGCCATGTCCGATATTCTTTTTGACCTAGAACTAACTTCACGTAAGCATGTAGAGGAAACGAGCGGGCTCAAATTACAAGGACAGTATCTGGGGCAGACAGCACCTGTTGTTGAAAAGGCCCTAGATAAGGTGAGGGGCCACCCTTACAACAGTTTCGTAATTTTCAGTCGCTGAATATTCTTTTTGTTATGTAATACTCAGGCCAAGGGAGGTGTATTGTTCATCGACGAAGCCTATACACTTGGACAGGGGCAGTTTGGTTCTGAGGCATGTGACACCTTAGTCGCAGCCATGACAGATCCCCAGTATGCTGGTGTGGTTGTGATCATTGCTGGGTACCAAAGTGACATCAACGAAATGCTTCAATCAAATAGTGGTCTCAAGAGTCGGTTCACACACACGTTGGAGTTTCCCGATTGGGACGTTGACGATTGCGTGAATTGCTTTGTTGCAAGAGCCGTTGCGAAGGGATTTGAGATTGCAGATAGTGGAGTTGATCTTCTACAGCAAGGTTTTAAGAAGTTGAGGCCTTTGGACGGTTTTGGAAACGCCCGCGATGTTGATGCGGCCTGGAAGGCATCGATGCGCTTCCGAGCAGATAGAGTTGCGGGCAATGCTCTGGGCAAGAGACTGCTGAAGGAAGATATTAAATCAGCAATGGATTCACTGGTCAGTGCTCGCATGGGTACTGGGGGAGCGCCAAGGAAACCAAGCGAAAGTACTGATCCATTTGTTGAGTTAGACAAGCTATATCGCATGGAGACTATCAAGCGAAAATTGCAGCAGCTGCAGAACACGTACAAAGTTGCCACACAAGATGGAGAAGATCCACCTCCACTTGGACACTTTATCTTCACGGGATCACCAGGGACTGGCAAGACGACTGGTGAGTTCGTCAGTTGCAAGTCATGGCAAAGTTGTTGTGTTATATATCTTTCCAGCCTCTCACTCATGTTTTTTTAACCACACCAATTCAGTTGCTCGTGTCATGTCTGATATTCTTTTCGACCTAGAGCTTACGACACGAAAACATGTAGAGGAAACAAGCGGGCTCAACTTACAAGGACAGTATTTGGGGCAGACGGCAAAAGTTGTCGAAAAGGCCCTAGATAAGGTGAGTAGCCATTTTTCCCTTACAGCTGTTTCGTAATTTTCAGTCACTGAATGTTCTTTTCGTTATGTAATACTTAGGCCAAGGGAGGTGTCTTGTTCATCGACGAAGCCTATACACTTGGACAGGGGAGATTTGGCTCTGAGGCGTGCGACACCTTAGTTGCGGCCATGACAAGCCCCAAGTATGCTGGTGTGGTTGTCGTCATTGCTGGTTACCCAAGAGACATCGACAACATGCTTCGATCAAATAGTGGTCTCAAGAGTCGGTTCACACACACGTTGGAGTTTCCTGATTGGGACGTTGACGATTGCGTGAATTGCTTTGTTGCAAGAGCCGAAGCGAAGGGATTTGAGATTGCAGACAATGGGGTTGATCTCCTACAGCAAGGTTTTAAGAAGTTGAAGCCTTTGGACGGCTTTGGAAATGCTCGTGATGTTGATGCAGTCTGGAGGGCATCGATGCGTTTCCGAGCAGATAGAGTTGCGGGCAATGCTGCAGGCAAGAGATTTGAAGAAACCGACCTCCAGCAAGCTTTTGGCGAGATGGTCAAGGGCAGAAGCATTGCAGATGGGAAGCAGTTGCTGACAAGGAAGACTGAGCATGACCAACTCTTTCAACCTCCTGCTTGCATGGAACAAGATGATCCAAAGGAGGAAGTCAAGGATCTCCCGACCAAGGGTCAATCTGCCGAGGAAATGAAGGAGGCGATGGCCAAAGAAGCTCTTGAGGCATCGGAAGAGCACGCCCATCTTCTTGAACCTCCTACTTGCGTTGAACAAGAAAACCTGAAAGAGAAAGTCGAGGATGCCCCGATCAAAATGCAAACTGATGAGGCAGTGAAGGAGGTGGTAGAAGAAGAATCTCTTGAGCTAGATTTTGAACTAGTCGAAGAAGAGGAATTTCGATCGGATGAAGGCCGCGACCCCGGCGTATCCGATGAGGTATGGGCCCAGCTTCAAATGGCGAAACAGGCTGAGGAAAAATATATGGAGCAGTGCCTTGCCGAAGAAGAGGAGAGGAAGCGCGTCGAGGCCGAAATCGAAGCTCAGTTGAGGGCGAAACAATTGGCCATAGAAGAATACGAGCGAAAGATGAGGGAGCTGGAGAGGCAGCGAGAGTTGGAGGCGAAGGCGGCAGAAGAAGCTGAGATGAAGCGGGTTCAGGCTGAAATTGAAGCTAAGCTGAGGGCAGAACGGTTGGCCAAAGAAGCACACGAGCAAAAGATGAGGGAGCTCGAAAGGCAGCGCGAGTTGGAGGCGGAAAAGAAACGGCAGAAGGAAAAGATCCAACAAAAGTTGCGAGCCATCGGCAACTGTCCCATGGGCTTCAAGTGGCACCAGTGTGGCAGTGGTTGGCGGTGCAGCGCCGGTGGGCATTTTGTCAGCGATAGTCAGTTGAACAAGTCGTTTGGATACGATATCTGATAGTTGTGGAGCGGGGTTCCAGGTTCCTACAATGTTGAGCGAAGTTGTAATAAATCGGATTTGATGAAATGGACTTCTGGTCTATGTACTAGTATGTTGTACCTTGTTTTAATGGGATAGCGATATGCCAAGCGAGTATCGAGGCACAAAGGAGGGTGAATTTCAGACGTTTCAAAGAAGACTCTTCTCATTTTTATGTATGAATATTCTCTACTATAAGACACAAAAGACAAAGTAAACACGGCGCATCAATTGTTGGACACGTGCCGAATGATGGTAAGCTTCCTCGAGGTGTTGTTGCTCTTCCGACTGATCAGCTTGGACACCTTGATCGCCGTCATCGCCCGCACGTCCTCGTCGTCCACGGCCACGAGCTTGTCCCCCACCTGGACCTTGTCCGAGATGGGACTCGTGTCCTTGACCGCGTGGACCACCGGCGCTCCGTCGTCGGGCGTGTCGATGACCACCCCCAGCTTCCCCGGGGGGGCGTAGATGTCCATGATCTCCTCGCGGACGTCCTCGTACGCGCGATCGAACGTCGGATCGTCCGAGAAGATGGTGTTCCCCGACGACTCGGCCCCGGGCCCTCCTCCTCCCGGCATCGACGCGACGGCGGGATCGTCCATGCCGGCGGTCTGACGGGTGCGCGAGCCCAACGTCCCCCCCGCCTCCGAGAGGGAGTGATCTCCGGCCCCCCCGAAGGCGCGGGAGTAGTCGTAGTCGACGGTCGCGACGCTGGTGTCGCCGTAGGTCGGGACGGAGGATCCCGTCCCCGTCGGATCTCCGGAGGAGGTGGGACGTCCCGTGCTGGGGATGGTGGAGGGAGGGTCGCACTCGCGCTCGCTCTCGTCGTCCTTGTCCTGCTGGTATCGGTAGTACACGAACGCGCCCGCCGCGATGACGAACGCGGCGACGCCGCAGACGATGCCGACGATGGCTCCCACGGGCAACCCGCCGCCGCCGCCGGCGTCGTTGCCGCCGTCGACGCCCTTGTTGCTGTCGTCGCTCGCGATCGAGATGGCGGACACGTCCGTCAGGTCCTCGTAGCCGTCGAACTCCTTCAAAATCCCCACGTACGAGTCGCGAAGTTCCGGCGTGCTCAGCGGCATCGTGACGATCTCGTCGACGCTCAGGTCCGGGTTCCGGCTGCGGTAAGTCGTGATCTGCGTGTAGGTCACCTCCACCGAGGATGATTGCGTCCGTCGGCCGGAAGCGCCTCCGAAATCCTCTCCTTTGTCCGACAGGACCCTGCCACGTCCCCTCTCCCTCCTCGCCGAAGGTCGGGTCCCGGTGATGGTGATCTGAACGTCCACGTCGGACAGGTCCGGGTCGTCGTTGTACACCCCCTCGTAAAACGTCCCCGTGGCCCGCTCCCAGGTCTTGTCGTCGTCGATGGTCGTAACGCCGAACAGCGTCGTCCTCAGCCCGGCGGTGGTGGCCTGCTGCTCCTCGAACGTCGGCGCGGGCGTGCCCGGGGGAGGCTTCACGGACGGCGACGCCGTCGGGCCGGGGACGGCCGCGGGGGAGAGCGTCGGCTCGTCCGAGACGTCCTCGGTCGTCGGCGGCTTCGAGGGGGGGGGCGACGTCGTCGGCTCGTCCGTCGGCGCTGCGGTCGGCTCGGCCGTGGTCGGGGACGCCGTGGGGGACAACGTGCCGACGATCGGCGCCCGAGAGGGCTTGTACGTGGGAGAGATCGAAGGCCGCTTCGTCGGCGAGACGGTGGGGACATCCGTGGGCCGCTTCGTCGGCGACGCGGAAGGGAATCGCGTGGGCCGCTTCGTCGGGGACGCCGAGGGAGAGATCGTCGGGCGCTCCGTCGGCGATCGGGTGGGACGTCGGGTGGTGGGAGCGGCGGTGCCGATCACCGGGTTGCGCGAGGGCATCAGGGTCGGCGAGCCGGTGGGCTCTTCCGTCGGCCTCCTGGTGGGCCTGCGAGTGGGCCTCCTCGTGGGTGATTTCTGAGCGGTAGAAAACAAGAGGAGGCACGTGATCGTCAGTGAGAACGGTGCGCACTCCCATTTCAGGTCTGCGCCTGGGGCTCTGCTCGCAAGAAACGCATACGCAGCTCCGTCGCAAAAATTCGCGACTCCGTCGAAAGCATCGACCGCGGAGAGATCCTAGAAGCAGGGGCGTCGTCTCGTCCATCCGCCGCCATATTATTCGCCCATGCATGGGTGGCGCTTTGGATGCCGAGCTTCGTCGTTCTATCCCCCGCCGGGGTCAAAGAAACAACTCACAGACGGGTTGTCCGTCGGATTCTCCGTCGGGTACTCGGTGGGAAATTCGGTAGGTCTATCAGTGGGCCGCCGCGTCGGCCGCCGGGTGGGTTGCCGCGTGGGACGTCGCGTGGGCCTCGGCGTGGGCGAGTCCGAGGGCGATTCCGTCGTGGGCTCGGTCACGGGGGATCGCGACGGGGGCGGCGTCGGCGGCCTCGTGGGCTCCTCGGTGGGAGGCGCCGTCGGACGCGCAGTGGGCTCCCCCGTCGGAGATGTCGTGGGACCTTTCGTGGGCTGTTCCGAGGGCGATGTGGTTGGTAACGCGGTCGTGGGCTCGGCCGAGGGCGATATTGTCGGGTCCTCCGAAGGAGACTTCGTCGGCGACGCGGTCGTCGGGTCCTTCGAAGGCGACTTCGTGGGGAACGCGGTCGGACCTTTCGACGGCTCGGCCGTCGTGGGCTCCGCCGTCGTGGGCTCCTCCGAAGGCGACTCCGTCGGCGACGCCGTCGTCGGATCCTTCGAGGGCGACGACGTCGGCATCCCGGTCGCGGGCTCCTCCGAAGGCGATCTCGTCGGCGACGCGGGCGACTCCGTCGGGAACGCGGTCGGGCGCTTCGTGGGCGACGCCGTCGTCGGCTCCCCCGTGGGAGACCTCTGTCAAACGCACACGACGCCGTCGCATGAGAAAACGCCGCGCGCATTGTGCACCTCCGAAAAACGAGCGACGGGCCGGGATCTAGAAAAAGGCTCCAAGGCGGATGCACCGCGTCTCTGTTCCAATCCACGCTGATTTTCTCGACCTCACTCATCCATCGTCCTGACCATCGACCCCTTTCAAAAATGCGCGTCCGCAAAAAAATCAAAACCAAGGACAAGCGACTGCGGAGAGGCTTCCATCCAGGTCCCCTGCTCGAAAAACCGCGCAACAGGAGTAACCGAAGGGAGGACGAGAAGGAGCGCGCGCGACGCCGCCCAAGACCATTTGTGCATCCCCCGAAAACGAGCGACCGCCCCCCGACCTCAAGACCTCACAACATGGCATCTCCCATCGAGCCACAGAAAGCCTTTTCGATGCACGGCGGCTCAAAAATAGCCACGCACCGCGCAAACGCGAGTTCGCCCCGATGCATCGCATTCGCAAAAAAGTGCCCAAAGTTTCGGCGGATGCGCGTCCGCCCCCAAAACCGAGGACGGCAGCGACGGAAACGAGGCTCGACGCGGGCTTCGGTCCCGGATCCCCCCGCTCGCGCGCACGGCACAAGCAGGGCTGCCTGCGCGAAAATCGCAACTCCACGACCCAAGACCAGGCCGGGAACTCACCGTGGGCTCGGCGGTGACGGGCGCGTCGGTGGGCGCCTCCGTGGGCTCGGACGTCGTGGGCGCGTCCGTCGGCGGGGGCTGAGTGATGCGGGCGACGAGACAACAGCGGGAAGAGGTGAGGGATTTGCTTGGGGCAGGAAACATGCCTCCCTATTGCCATACGGCGCAAAAATGGCCTACAATACGAATCGAGGAAGAAAAGCGCGAGGCGCCGACACAACGCTGCAGACCTCTCTCCCTCTCTCTTCGCGCCTCGCGGACGTTCGATCGAGGCGTCGAGGCTTCTCCGGTACCATACCATAGCGTCTTCGAGAAGAGGACCACCTTCTCATCGCGCGATTCAGAACCTCATCGAAGCCACCTGTCGGCATCGCCTCGGCCACCAAACGAACAAAGGTCGAGCTACGATACCGCAACCACACCCTCAAGGCTGGAGTCCTGACCCTCAAAAACTGAATTGGCTGCCCTGCGGCAGAGAGTGCGCGCCCAATCGTCTCTCCAGTCCACGTCCCCCCAAAGACCGAGGGCAATGCCCCCCGATGCCTAGCGAGGCGGACGGCTCCAACGCTCGGCATGACGTGCAAGATCCCCTTTCGGACATCGCCCGACTCGCTTTGACATCCTCCCCGCTTTCAAAATTTGAAGGAAAGAAATCGCTCACCGTGGGCGCCACCACCGGCGAGTCCGTCGGCGGCGGAGTCGGCGGAGGCGTCGGCGCGGGCGTCGGACTCGCGGTGGGCTCGTCCGTCTGCGGCGCCGGCGTCGGACTCGCCGTGGGCACCTTCGTCTGCGGGGCGGGCGTCGGCTCTTCCGTGGGCTCCGCCGTCGCCGGCGCCGGAGCGACGGGAGCGAGGGTGGTGGGCTCGGACGTCGCGGGAGCGGGCGTCGCGGGAGCGAGCGTCGGCGAGGGAGTCGGCTCCGACGTCGCCGGCACGACCGGGGCGGGCGTGGGACTCGGCGTCGGCTCCGGCGTCGCTGGAGGGGTGGGCGCGGGGGTGGGGATCGGACACGCACCGTCGCTCGAGACGTTGACCCCGAACGAGTGGGCGTCGCACGGCGAGTTGTACGTAGCGCCGTCGCAGCCGCAGACGACGGCGAAGGCGTCGCACCCCACCGGCTTGTCGTAGCACTGTCCGCTCCACGAGGTTAAGGGGGGGACGCACGCTCCCGCGGCGAGGCGGCAGAATTCTCCGGAGGGGCACGGGTCGGGGATGGAGGGCCCGATCGTGCACGGCGTGGGGACGGGAGGAGGGGTCGGCTCCTGACGGCGGAGAGCGCGGTGAGAGGGACGAAAGCATCGAGGGGACACGGCGGAGCAAGAGGAAACTCACCGGCGTGTCCACCGGGGCGGGCGTCACCGGCGTCTCCACGGGAGCGGGGGTGTCCGGCGGAGCCGCCACGGGGGAGTCGGTCGACTGCTGCGCCGTCGCGAACGCCGGGCCCAGCGCGACGGCGACCGCGAAGGCCGCGGCGCAGAGGACGACGGCGTCGAAGGGACGCCGCCGCCTTATTCTCCTCCTGGATCGAGGGGGCTTCATCGCTGCTCCTCGATTTCGTCTCGATTCGCTTCGGTCGGGTTTTTGACGACGGGGGGTTCGACCGGGACCAGGGTTTCGAGTTCGACCGCTCGGATCGAAGGAGAGGGCAGAAGGAAGTTGGACGAGCGATCGAGGTGCGGCGTCGGCCCCGGGAATGATGTGAAGGGACGGGAGCGAGCGCCCCGAACGCAGTCGCGCCGATTATTGCGGCCCGACCGTCGGCAGGCAGGAGCGAGGAGCGAGGAGACCTATCGAGGAGGCTTCGATCAAGCGGCCCCCGAGACCCCCGGCCGAGGCACGACCCGCTCCGATTCAAAGCGGCTCCCGCGACGCGACGTTCTCGACCGTGCCCTCGACGAAGTTGGCAATCGCGGTGACTCTTGCCCACTCGCCACTCGTGCCGGTGCCGCCGCCCGGCGGCGTCGTTCTGCCTTGGATGGCGTGCGTGGGTCTGCGTGGGTGGCGTGCGGTGCGTGGGCGTGGCGGGGTCGTCCGCGCGAGCATCACAAAAGCAAAAACAGAGCGGCCAAAACAATTCGCGTTGTGGGGGTAAGGTATCATCTATCTCGATTATTCGACGCACATAAAAGATATTGAAGTATCATGGATA
>JALLPA010000039.1:0-5000 GCA_036939895.1 Thalassiosira exigua
TCACAAAATTTAATCTTAGTTAATCTAAAAAAAAATTTGTTCGATTATTTATAATTTTTTTTGCTAAAACTAAAAATGTTGTATAATATATTATGAAAACTCGTATTTAACAAATAGGTAAATATATTAACTATTTTTTATTTTTTATGAGGGTTTCATAGATTTCTGTCTCCCTAAAGGAGAAAATCAATGGCAATAAGCTCAACAGAGCGTCGTTCAAAAAACGTACAAGTTTTTGTAGAAAAAGACGCTGTCGAAACTAGTTTCGCAAAATGGGCCCAACCAGGACATTTTTCAAGAACTTTAGCTAAAGGTCCCAAAACAACTACATGGATTTGGAACTTACATGCTGACGCTCATGATTTTGATAGTCAAACAAGCTCATTAGAAGAAGTTTCTCGTAAAATTTTCAGTGCACATTTTGGTCAATTAGCAATCATCTTCTTATGGATTAGTGGAATGCATTTCCATGGTGCATATTTTTCTAATTATTCTGCTTGGTTAACAGATCCAATTAGTATTAAACAAAGTTCACAAGTAGTTTGGCCAATTGTTGGTCAAGAAATTTTAAACGCTGATGTAGGTGGAAACTTCCAAGGTGTTCAAACTACGTCAGGTTGGTTCCAAATGTGGCGAGCAGAAGGGATTACTAGTGAAGTAGAATTATATTGGACAGCAATTGGTGGACTAGCTATGTCAGCAATTATGTTATTTGCTGGTTGGTTCCATTACCACAAAGCAGCACCAAAATTGGAATGGTTCCAAAATGCTGAATCAATGATGAATCATCATTTAGCTGGTTTATTAGGATTAGGTTGTTTATCATGGTCTGGTCATCAAATTCATATTGCATTACCAATTAATAAATTATTAGATGCAGGTGTTTCACCACAAGAAATTCCTTTACCTCATGAATTCTTAATTAACCGTGATTTAATGGCACAGTTATATCCAAGTTTTAGTAAAGGTTTAGCACCATTCTTTGGTGGAAACTGGGGTGAATATTCTGATTTCTTAACATTTAAAGGTGGTTTAAATCCTGTAACAGGTGGCTTATGGTTAAGTGATATTGCACATCACCATTTAGCATTATCAGTTTTATTTATTATTGCTGGTCATATGTATCGCACTAACTGGGGTATCGGCCACAATATGAAAGAAATCTTAGAAGCTCATAAAGGTCCATTTACCGGTGAAGGTCATAAAGGGTTATATGAGATTTTAACTACATCATGGCATGCTCAATTAGCTATTAATTTAGCAATGATGGGATCTTTAAGTATTATAGTAGCACACCATATGTATGCTATGCCACCATACCCATATATTGCAACAGATTATGCTACGCAATTATCTTTATTTACGCATCATATGTGGATTGGTGGTTTTTGTGTGGTTGGTGGTGCAGCTCATGGTGCTATTTTTATGGTTCGTGACTATACACCAGCAAATAACTATAATAATTTATTAGATCGTGTATTACGCCACCGCGATGCAATTATTTCTCATTTGAATTGGGTTTGTATTTTCTTAGGTTGCCATGCATTTGGATTCTATATTCATAATGATACTATGCGAGCACTAGGTCGTCCTCAAGACATGTTCTCAGATAAAGCAATTCAATTACAACCAATTTTTGCACAATGGATTCAAAATATCCATTTATTGGCACCAGGAACAACAGCACCTAATGCGTTAGCAACAACAAGTTATGCTTTTGGTGGGGATGTAATTGAAGTTGGTGGTAAAATTGCAATGATGCCAATTAAATTAGGGACAGCTGATTTTATGGTACACCATATTCATGCATTTACAATTCATGTAACAGTATTAATTTTACTTAAAGGTGTATTATACGCACGTAGTTCAAAATTAATTCCAGATAAAGCTAATTTAGGTTTCCGTTTCCCTTGTGATGGTCCAGGTCGTGGTGGTACATGTCAAAGTTCAAGCTGGGATCACGTATTTTTAGGATTATTCTGGATGGTGCGACCCGTTGATAACGTAAAATTTGCAACCGCAAATATATAAGGTTATCGTATTCTCTATTAACGGATCAAACTTAGATTAAGCAGTACTAGTTTATAAAGAGATATATAATGATTACATTTTTAAAAGAATTTTTCTGGGGAATCTTAGGAGGTTTAGTTTAATATGCCTAACCCTTTATTACCAATAGCCGGCGCCGTTGTAGGTGTTGGTACTGGAACTATGATCTCAGAAAGTGCATTAATGACTCCTAAGGCAATTGGTTTGTTCTATGTTGGAATTGCAAAGACTTGCTATACCTCTACGGGGAGCAAGTGAATAGCTTGTGCAGTAGCTGCTCTTGCTTGTGGTACAGCTCTAATACCAGGTCCGCATCAAGGTCCTTTTATCGTTGCCTGTGCTGCCGCCTCTCGAGGCGCTAACAAATTATAAATTAAAGTAGAAGTTTAAATCTAAGATGAAAAGAAATTTTTCTTTTCATCTAAGAAAATTGATCTAATAATAATAAAGAATATAACTACTTTTAAATAGGGTTAAATTCCCTCGAGGCGCCTGTTGCCTCGCCCTGGTATCTTACCAACTATGACGAGGGTCATACTTTGGGTTTAGCAAAGATATTAGGTATTCTTCTATGGTTAAAAGTTGTTTACTTTCATGGAAAAGTATGTATTTAAGCATGATATATCGAAATAAGAAAGCCAGTGGCTTTAGGTTAGATATTAAATTTGATGGCAGTTCGTACCTCTGGTATTAAACCCGCCTCAAATACCCTTAAACGTTTAATATTCGTCCATATTAAAACGACAGGAAGTAGCGGATTACCGCGAAATGGGATCGTGTAATGTACAGGCCTAAAGAAGAAATGATATTTAATTGTGGAACGGTGGAAAGCGGATAGCAAGGCCTTACAAGGCGGGTACCTAGCTCATATTAGCTATTCGTGAGGGACCTTTGGGAGAAAGCACGCCAATTTATTTTAAACAATGATAAATTGGATACGCCAACGCCCAGAGGGTCTAAGAGAAATTAATGTTTTAAATTTATAGAGGTACATATGAGCATTCCAGCGTGGAAGGATATCAATTGGTCATTGACCGATAAAAGAATCCTCCGATACCAAACTAGAATTTATAAAGCAGCCAGAGATGGTAACATCTCAAAGGTAAAGTGTTTACAAAAGCGTCTCCTGAAAAGTCCGGATGCTAAATTAATTGCAGTAAGGCGGGTAACGACCTTAAACAAAGGTAAAACGACTCCAGGAATCGATGGACAAATATACGTTACGGACATAGAAAAGATAAAATTAGTAAAGCGATTGAGGTTGGATGGTAAAGCGTTACCTATCCGACGTGCATATATCCCGAAACCGGGTAAAACAGAGAAAAGGCCCCTTGGTATTCCCACAGTGGGAGATAGAGCAAAACAAGCCTTATGTAAACTTGCTCTTGAACCTGAATGGGAAGCTCGTTTTGAAATTAACTCATATGGGTCTCGCCCAGGTCGTAATTGTCAAGATGCCATGGAAGCTATTTTCACCTCTCTTCGGAATCATTCAAATGATAAAGGGTATCATAAATATGTTCTAGATGCTGATATATCCAAATGTTTTGATCAAATTGATCACACGTATCTTTTAAAGAAACTTAATACTCTTCCCGAAATGGAAGCTCAGGTTAAAGCGTGGTTGAAAGCAGGCATTATGGAAGAATTTTCAAAAACAAAACAATGGAACGACATCCCAGAAAATCAAAAAGGAACTCCGCAAGGTGGCATTATATCTCCGCTTTTATCTAATATTGCTCTCCACGGAATGGAAGAACACATGAAAGATTGGATTTGTACAAAACCTTCGTTTGCGAAAACGAACAAGTATAGCAAAATCGCGAAACGCAAATCATTGTCGATAATTCGCTACGTAGATGATTTTGTGATAATTCATAAAGATGAAAACATTATTCGCGAAGCAAAAGCAGAAATATCAAAGTGGTTATGGGACGGTCCCCGTCTTGTGCTCAGTGAAGAGAAAACTGCGATACGCAACACAAATAAAAGTTTCGACTTTCTCGGATTTACATGTATAACCATAACAAGGGGCAGTAGTACTAGAGCTAAAATATATCCGAGTAGATTATACCAAGCGAGACTACTTTTAAAAGTTCGACAAATTGTTATAAATAATCGTAACGCTTCTAGTTATAACCTGATTAATTTACTTCGTCCTGTTATTATAGGATGGGCAAACTATTTTCGCTTCAGCGAATGTTCTTCCATCTTTAGTAAACTTACACACCTTATCTTTCAAAAGCTTCGTGCTTGGGTATTTCGTAGAGATACCCGTAATGGAAAGAAAGAGGTGAAACAAAGGTATTTCCCTAGTAATAAAGCTTATTTATTCGATGGTACAAAACACCAAGACAATTGGGTTTTACATGGAAAACAACTAGGTAAATCAGGAATAGTAAAAGAAAATTGGCTTCCTCATCTTTCATGGGTCAAATCAAGAAAATGGGTAAAAATACTAGGAGATTACTCGCCGTACAACGGAGATAATTTATATTGGGGAAAACGAACAATCAATAAAGGAACTTGGAACATTCGACAACGAAAGCTGATCAAATCGCAAAAAGGGTGTTGCCCATACTGCAAAACCCCATTCTTAATTGATTCAGTCGTGGAAGTCGATCATATTATTCCAAGTTCTAAAGGTGGTAAAGACGTATATTCAAATCTTCAGCTTCTTCATAAACACTGCCACATCTTAAAAACTCGGGAAGATAATGTATTTAAAAAGAATTATCAACCGATACAGAAGATTGTGAAAACGCAGACATAATATCTTTTAGGCAGGAGCCGGATGAGGTGAAAATCTCACGTCCGGATCTGTCGACGGGGGCCAAGGTAACAAGGCCTCTAGTTTAACTATAATTCAATTTCAGTTGTAATCTTCCATTTCAGTTGGAAAATGCAATCTGATGTTTGGGGAACAATTACACCAGATGGTGCTATCTCAC
>JALLPA010000039.1:25000-47500 GCA_036939895.1 Thalassiosira exigua
GAATAGAATATGTTCTCAGCGACAACTTAAGGGATCTGTAACGAAAATAAATGAAGTTTAATTAATATTGACTATTGACAACTAATTAGTTTTTTGCTATAATTGTATCATTAAATTAATATATTTGTTTTATGTCTGTGCTTAAAAAAAGTCTTATTTCAGTTGCTATAGGTGTGGTTATTGGTATGTCACCTTTACGAAATTCTTCATTAGTAAATATTTTAATCGCTATTACGGGAGGTTAAAATGTTAAATTTAATTGTAGCAGGTATTCCTTATATATTTCCGACTACCCGAGTTATAAAATTAATTAGAGGTGGTGTAATTTTTACCAATTCGACAAATCCTTTAATTTTTACAAAAAACGTAACGTTAGTTTTTTTAGACTGTTGTACGCCTCCTCCTGTTAGACTAGTAGCTCAATGTGTAGCCGCTGGATCGTTGATAGCAACTACAATTGTAAGTCCAAATCCATTAACTCTACGTTCAGCTATCCATATCATAACAGAAATTTATGAAATTTGTTAGAGAATGGATCAATTTTTAATATTAAAAATTGATCCGTTTTTTTTTTAAGAGGACCAATTTTTGACCCCCTATAATTTTCTAATTTTTTCTTTTAAATTCAGTAATAGCTTGATTATCAGCGTAACCTAAGGGCAAATTTTTCTAATTTTTGATTCTAATTTTAATGGAGTTGTCTAACCCATTAAAATCTAACCTATTTAAAATAATTGTTCGTAGAAATGTATTACCTGACTTTGTCCTATAAGTAAAGGAGCAAGTTTTTTTATTTCTTTGAGAATTAGTATTGAAATTATTTTTTTAAAGTATTAAAAAAGTAAATAAATCAAAATTTCATAAATTAAATAGTAAAATTTTGTTTTCAAAAATTTAAAGGAAGTTTTACACCTCAAAGGCTAAGTATATAGTATTAGTAGTAACTTATAGACGTTACAAACAATATATATATTTATAAATATTTAGGTAAGCAATTATATTTAACATACTACTTATAAAACTTTTCATTATTTTAAATACTTAATTCTAAGTATTGACATAAGAATATCTCTTACATTAAACTTATAAAGTAATATGCTAATTAATGCGAATGGGTAATTAACTCAGCGGTAGAGTGTCTGCCTTACAAGCAGAAGGTCACAGGTTCAAATCCTGTATTACCCATTGCTTTTTATTTGGGCCTATCGTCTAACGGATCAGGACAGGAACCTTCTAAGTTTCTAATGTAGGTTCGATTCCTACTGGGCCTATGTTTTTTCTACGCAAAAAACATTAATTTACGTTTTCTAGATATTCTAAAAAACAAACCGATATCTGTTTTTATATAATATTTTATTTTTTTTTTATTTTTTATTGTTTAATGAATTAGTATTCAATTATAATTGAATACTAATTCATTAAACAATAAAAAATAAAATATGATTGATCGTAATTCAAAAGTTCGTATTCTTAGAAAAGAATCTTATTGGTTTAATCAAGTTGGTACAGTTGCAACAGTAGATCAAAGTGGAATTCGTTACCCTGCTGTAGTTCGATTTGAAAGTGTAAATTATGCGGGTACAAATACAAATAACTTCGCCTTAGATGAATTAGTTGAAATAGAAAATGAAAAGTAAATAATTAATATTACTAAATATAGTGAAAGTTAAAGCAATATAGTCTTTATTTATGCTATTAGTTGGCTTGCAAGCCATCACTATATTTTACTTATTGTAAACATTTATGCTAAAGTGAAAAAATAAAGAGAACGCTAATAGTATTATTATTATTTGCGACATTTACTTACGTCTATTATAGATCCGTAGTCTAAGCTAATAAATAATCTAGTATAGTATCTAAAGTCCAGATAAAGAGGTTCTTAAAATTATTAATGATTTAATTGTTAGAAATTAATGTAAATATCTATAAAAGTACGACTTTTATAAAATTGCAAAAAGCGCTGAATTAATATTCGATTCAATGAAAGTATTTAATTTTAAGTACCTCTTTAAACTAAGAATAAAAAAATCCAACGTTTATTCGGTAGCGATTAATAATTATCTTACATAATAAATGTTAAAATTACCAAAATTTTATTCTTTTACTTTTGCTTTTTTAAAACATTAATATGATTAATCTGTTAAAAAACAACTAAAATAATAAACACATTCTGGTAAATTTAGATTTACCACTTTATGAATTTTCTAAAAAAGGGGGTTATTTTATTGGAAGAGGGTTTTGCTATGTTCTACTGGCTACCGTTGTTGTTTTTCTATATAGCTAACTACAAGCTACACATTATCTTATAATTACGAAAATAAGTGGAGATTTGTGGATTTAATAATGTGTAGTTTATATTTTAAGACTCATTTAGGATAAAGATATATTTTTGTTAGCTTTAAAAGTAAATTTTTTTCTGTTTAATTGGATAATTGAAAATTCACGAAAGTTAAAGTACTATAATTCTTGGAAAAATCGGTGAAGAAAAGTTCAATTAAGCAATAAAAAACTGTAATAATCTCATAATTTGATAAATACTTCTCTGATTTATTGTATAAATTGGAATATTTCGTTTATTTGCTAAATTCTTTAATCGAAAATTTTGTCTTAAATGTTTTTTCAAACCTATTATAAGAGTTGCTTGCTTAATTTGAGTTGTAATAATAATTTTAGTACCGAATTTTGTTAAAATTTCTCTAATTAAATTTTTTGATAAAGAATAAGGGTAAATAATCAACGTGGTCTTTTTTAAAGTTGAAGATCGAAGATTTTTTGTCTTGTCCATATCAAACCAATTTCTATGGATTGAAATCATTTCTCTATTCAAAAATCGCGAGTTTTTTATTAAAAAATTTTTTTGTAAATTTTTATAGTTGATAATTAATTTTTCATTATTTTTTATAGTGCGAGTTTGTGAAATATTAAAATTTCCTCGTAATATTAAATCAACCGAATTTTCAACATTCTCATGAATTGTCCAAGAGGAAAGATTATTAACTTCAATTGCAAGCTGGAATGCAGGATAGGATTTTCGTTCTAAAATACTTTTTTGCGTACCACGTCGTTTAGCTTCTTCATCACTTATGGTTATGTATTGAATTCCTCCTATCAAATCTGATAACGATGGGTTTTTAATCAAATTTTCTAAACAATTTCCATGTGTTGTTCCTACTAATTGAACACCTTTTTCTGCAATAGTTCTTGCAGCTAAAGCTTCAAGTTCTGTTCCAATTTCGTCTATAATAATTACTTGAGGCATATGATTTTCAATAGCTTCAAACATTATTTTATATTGAAGTTCAGTCTTTGGAACTTGCATTCGACGAGCCCTTCCTATACCATTATGAGGTACATCACTATCACCTGCAATTTCATTAGAGGTATCTACAATAATAACTCGTTTTTCCATTTCATCGGAAAGTACACGCGCAATTTCTCGAATAATTGTTGTCTTTCCAACACCAGGTTTACCTAAAATTAAAATAGAATTTCCCGACTCAAGTAAATCTCTAATAACTGAGATTGTACCAAAAATTGCGCGCCCAACTCGGCACGTTAATCCGTTAATTAAAAATTGTCGATTTCTAATACAGCTTATTCGATGAAGTGTTCGCTCAATTCCAGCACGATTTTCTCCACTAAATTTACTAATACGCTTAGTTACATAATCAATATCTTGCCATGAAATAACTTTTTGTGATAAGTATTCAGGTCCGGTTGTAAATCTCGCTTCAGGACGTCGTCCTAAATCCAAAACAATTTCAATTAATTTTTCTTTATTAGAATAATTATTTAAATGTTGATAAATAAAAAATGGTAGATTATTTAAAAGTTTTTCTAGATCATCATCAATATTCATTTTATTACGGATCATTTAAAAAACCCTTTATAAGTTTAAAACTTAAACTTATAAAGAATTAAGATAGAGATTTTGTATGGTCAATTAATTTATAAAAACTAGAACAATCTAAAACTGCCATTTGAGCTAACATTTTTCTATTTAAATTAATTTTTGATTGTTTGAAAGAATTTATCAATTGACTATACGTAATACCTTTTTGTCTTGCAGAGGCATTTATTCGACTAATCCATAATTTTCGAAAAACACGTTTTTTTTGTTTTCTTCCGACATATGAATATCGTAAAGCTTTCATTACTTGTTGATTTGCTACTCTAAAAAGACGAGAGTGAGCACCTCTATAACCCTTGGCAAGTTGTAAAATTTTTTTCCGACGTTTACGGGCAACATTTCCTCGTTTAACTCTTACCATTTTTATTTTTAATAAGGTAACATTAATTTAATAGGTTTACTATCACCTGGAGTAACGCATACTCTTTGTGATAGTCTTCGTTTTTGAACATTTGATTTTTTCATTAAAAGATGACCTTTATATGCATGACGGCGTAAAAAATTACCGGCACCCGTTTTCTTATAACGTTTTAAGGCTGCTTTTCGAGTTTTTAATTTAGGCATAAAATTTTAACTTTTTTTAGAAGAGTATAAATCTCTAAAATATAACTTTGATTTTAGAGGATGTGAATAAAGAATTTTATCATACTGTTGAAAATTTTTAAAAGAAGAAGACTGCCAATTTACAGGACAAGCTTGACCAGGATTTTTTTTCACATATTGAATTGATTCAAGAATACGAATCAATTCATTTATACTCCGACTACATAATAAATTATTAACAGTATAATATTGAATTATTCCTTCTTTGTCAATAATGAATACCCCAGGTAAAGCCAATCCTTCCTCAGTTAAAAGCTTATAATCTCGCGTAATAGTTTGACTTAAATCTGAAATTAAAGGGTAATTTAAATTTGCTAAGCCACCTTCTTCTCTATTGAGTAATAAAGATTGAAGGTGAGAAAAAGGACTATCAATTGAAACTGCTAAAATTTGAGTTGACAATCTTCGAAATTCGGATATATTATCACTTAAAGCAATTAATTCTGTAGGTGACACAGGTGTAAAATTCGCTGGGTAAAAAATAAGCATAACATATTTTTTTCCACGATAATCTGATAAACGAATCCTACCTAATTTTTTTTTAAAAACCCCTATAGTTACAAAATTTGGGGCTCTTTTTCCAATTTGAGGAAAAGTTTTCATTTTAAATTAAGCAAACAAAATTTTTAATTAAAAAATAATATCATAAATAAACAAGTAGAGCAATTTTAATATTCATTAATTTATTTATTATATTTATATTAAAGAATATAGATGCTATTCGTATTTTCCTTCGTAAATCTCAAGTTATCTTAGTTATTTAAAGATAAATTTAGTAGAAAACACATACTTTATACCATTTGTACTGTTGTCAATAATCCATGAAATAAAACTTTATTTTAAAATACTTTTAGTTAATTAATTCTCGTCATTTAAACTTGAATGAAATGAAATGCTCATATTAAACTTCCTAAACTAAATCTACAATAATACTCAAGATTTTATAGTTTATTAGGCTTGTGTAGGATAGACCAAAATCTATTCAATCCAGTATACATATATAATGTAAAAGACTCATGGTCAATTTATAGCATTAATGATAGGAAGATTTTTAATCTTGCGAAATAATTTAGAATATGTGTAATCACTTAAGTAGCTTTATCATTATAATTCTGCCTATTATAAGGTCAATTGCACGGACATTTTTAGCAGCGACACTAAAATCTCTATAACTTAACGATATAGTATATACTATACCCCCATCAAAGTAATCAACTAAACCTTACAGTAAAGATTTTAATAAAAGTTTTTGAGTAATGTGCATTATACATTATTAAATAAAAAATTGATAAGACTGAGTGGAACTAAAAATTTGGTACTGTCAACTCACTATGTGATCTTGAACCAGTACCATTCAAATATAAATATTAAGCGAGCCAGTAAGTAGATACCTATATACATTGCTCACTATACCCATTAATCATCAGAAATTAAACTCAACTGCATTATAGCAATAAAATAGCCGCACGCGATAGCCAGAGCAACTAAAGATAGATTACCAGATTTATTTTGCTGAGCACCTTTTTCCAAAGCTTGGCGACACGTTTCTCCTATTAATGCCAAGCCGGCAGCCTTTTCAAAAATTTTAACTTGCTTTTTTGTATTAGCTACTTTTTTGGTAACTTTTGCCACATCACCGACCGGACCACCAGTATCTGCTGCAAAAGCAACACTTGACAGCAGTAGTGCAGGAATTATAATCCTGACACTTTTAGTAACTCGAGTAGTTACAAAGGAAATATTGATTTTATCAAATTGATTCCCAGCGGATATATCCCATAAATTTACCACAATTTTTTTCTCCTTCTACATTATAAAATATAAATAAGCTATATAACCCAAACGGCGCTTCATGCGGAGAATTAGACTAACACTAAATTTACGCTTAAAGCACGAGTCATAGGTATAGGTATGGTAGAATACTAATATACTTTTTTAACCTTATGCTGCTATTTTACAATCCTGACATATTTAGATTTTTCAAGTAAATTATATTGGTTACTATACCCACAATACATTATACTACATTCTACTTAAAATAACAATATTAATATTGTTATTTTAAGTAGAATGTAGTATGATATATAATAAGCTCATATTAAATATTAAATTTATTCTAAAAATAAATCTTTAGCTTTATTTAACTCGGTAATGTCTATGTAAGCCATCTTGACGATAATTTGCATTACCATTATAAATGTATTATTATTGTTAAAACCAGGTAAAACTGCCAAAATCGATGAAATCAAAGACATTGTGCACGTTATTAATAAATTACCATTAGTAAAACGCATACAGCTTTTAAATGTGGTTTTATATACCGCGTACATACGCCTGATGCTAAGAAAATAACCACATTCATCTGAATGTAAGCACCATCCACCAGCAATATAAGGAATCTTCTCGATGAATTCTTCTGAAGGTTTAATTTTCATTAAAAATTTAAATAATTTAGAACTCTCATTATCATAAGCCAATTTCCTAATAGCATCAATAAATTGTGCTACACCCATTTTTGCAAGTGCGGGATACAAAGGATGTGCATTTTTTGTATCCCGCACTTGCAGCTAATTGTAGCATATCAGTTTCAGTAAATGGCATCAAATTAACCTCCTATTGCTCTACCGATAATAGTACCACAAATTACAGCTAATAGCGTTTTTAGTAATAATTCTTTCATTATAAATCTCCTTAAATAATAAGTAATTAATACGGTCTTAAGACCTGATGAGATCAGGAATAGGTATAGTAAAATACTAATATACTTTTTTAACCTTATGCTGCTATTTCACAATCCTGACATATTTAGATTTTTCAAGTAAATTATATTGATTACTATACCCACAATACATTATACTACATTCTACTTAAAATAACAATATTAATATTGTTATTTTAAGTAGAATGTAGTATATTATATAATAAGCCCGGATAGCTCAGTTGGTAGAGCAGTGGATTGAAGATCCTCGTGTCTCCAGTTCGAATCTGGATCTGGGCATTTCTTAGGTAACAATAAAAGTATCAAAAAATTTGGTTGGATCATTTTGGAATGATAGTTCCACTATTCCTAAAGGCCCATTACGATGTTTTGCAATTATTAATTGAGCAGGAGTGATTTTTTCATTTTTTTTAATCATTGTATTATTATAATAATCTTCACGATATAACATTAATACTAAATCTGCGTCTTGTTCAATTGATCCACTTTCACGTAAATCGGATAAAACAGGTCGTTTATTAATTCGATTTTCAACATTTCTACTTAACTGAGATAATGCAATTACGGGTATTTGAAATTCTTTAGCAATATTTTTAAGTGTTCTAGTAATTTGAGAGAGTTCTTGAACACGGTTTTCAGATTTTAATTTTGAATTTAAAAGTAACTGCAAATAATCAATAATAATTAATCCAATTTTATTTTGTTCAAATAATACTTTTTTTATTTTAGAATGAATGTCTTGAGTTGTTAAATTTGTCTGATCGTCAATAAAAAATGGTAATCTAGAATATTGTTGGATACTTTCTTTTAAATTATGCCAATCTTCTTTATATAAATTTCCAATTTTTAAGCGCGTTTGACTTATTCCTGTCTCATTTGAGAGCAAACGGTATATTAATTGTTCTTTTGACATTTCAAGGCTAAAAAATAATATTGGTACTTTATACTTCTTAAGTATATTTTCCGTTATATTTAAAATAAAAGCTGTTTTTCCCATTGAAGGCCGTCCAGCAAGAATGATTAAATCAGATTTTTGAAAACCTTGAGTCAAGGAATCTAAATCGTAAAATCCCGATTCTAAACCTGGTAATTCAGGTTTTAATGCTTTTTGTTTTAATTCTGAGAAAACATGTGAAAATAATTCTGCAGTAGTTAATTTTTTTTCTTCTATCAATTCATTTGTTAATTTAAACGACTTTTTTTCAAAATCATTTAAAATTTTTTCCAATGGAATATTTGTAATATAAGCTGAATTAATTAATTCATAACCTAAATGAATTAGGGAGCGACGTAAAAATTTATCTTGGATCAATTGAATATATTCTTCTAGATATACTAAATTAGGGATTTGATTAAGGAGTTCTAATAAAACTTTTGTACCTCCAATCTTATTTAAACAACCTGTTTCTTTTAAAAAATCATTTACTGAAAATATATTTATAGGAAGTTTTTTACGATACATTTCTACAATAGCTTTATAAATTTCTTGATGATTCATAAAATAGAAAGTTTCAACGCGGACAGTTTTTATTGTAATTTCAATTGCTTCATAGTTAATTAATAGACAACTTAAGATAATTTTTTCTGCTACAAAATTATGTGGTAAAGGGGTATCTGAAATTGAAAAATGTATATTAGTATTAGTATTAAATTGTTTCATGTTTATAAAACTTTCAATTTTGTCTCAAGATAAAATAGGAAACCTTGTTTTTTAAAGATATTTTTATTAGAATAAAGGTATGCGTCCTTAGTTCAGTTGGTAGAACGCTAGTCTCCAAAATTAGATGTCGAGGGTTCAAGTCCTTCAGGACGCGTTTCTCTTAAAAAAGAAGAGGTGTTTATTATACAATAGAATTTTAATTATTTAAAATTTCCGTAACTAATTGATTTTGCAAAGATTTAAAAATAAACTGAGGAAAAGAACTTTCAAAAAAAATCTTAAATCTTTTTTTATTAATTAAAGTTAAAATTATACATCTCTATTTTATCAAGAAATACAAATAAAATTATATGCCAAAGAAAATAACTGCATTGATTAAATTAGCATTACCTGCTGGAAAAGCTACACCTGCTCCTCCTGTAGGACCAGCTTTAGGTCAACATGGAGTAAACATTGCAGCTTTTTGTAAAGAATATAACGCACGCACAACTGAGAAAGCTGGGCTTATTATTCCAGTAGAAATTTCAGTTTATGAAGACCGAAGTTATACTTTTGTTTTGAAAACGCCGCCTGCATCTGTGTTATTAGCTAACGCTGCAAAAGTTAAAAAAGGTTCATCAACTCCAAATAGAGTAAATGTTGGATCAGTAACAAAAGTACAATTAGAAGAGATTGCTAATATTAAATTACCAGATTTGAATACTACTAAAATAACAAGTGCAATAAGAATTGTTGAAGGAACTGCCCGAAATATGGGTATTACAATTATAGATTAATATTTAAGTTTGTAAGTTTTAAGAAATAAATTATATGCGAAAATTATCCAGACGTCAAAACGAAAACCTTAAAAAGACTAAGAATGTTGTTCATTCAAGTTTAGAAGAAGCAATTAATTTACTTCAAGCTACGGCGACGGCTAAATTTATTGAATCTGTTGAATTACATGCTAATCTAAATATTGATCCAAAATACGCAGATCAACAACTACGAACAACTGTAACATTACCGCATGGAGTTGGAAAAGTAACACGAATTGCGGTTTTAACAAATGAAGCAAATTTTAATGAAGCAAAAGAAGGTGGAGCTGATATTGTTGGTAGCCAAGAATTAATTGATGATATTAGTCAAGGTAATATTAATTTCGATTTATTAGTTGCAACGCCGGATATGATGCCAAAATTAGCAAAACTTGGTCGAGTTTTAGGTCCAAAAGGATTAATGCCTTCACCAAAGTCAGGAACTGTTAGTACAAGTTTAACAGAAACATTATCTGAATTCAAAAAAGGGAAATTTGAATATAAAGCAGATAAAACAGGGGTTGTTCATGTAAATTTTGGAAAAGCAAATTTTTCAAACCATCAGCTAATTGAAAATTTAAGATCATTGTATCAATCTATTGAACAAAATCGCCCAACTGGAGTAAAAGGTAAATATTTCAAAAGTTTATTTATTTGTACTAGTATGGGCCCATCTATTCAATTAGATTTAAATACGTTTGATTAATTGATCAAATACATTTAAATCTAATTGAATAATTAAAATTAAATATATATCTACATTTTAAATAAGAAATTTTATGTCAGACAAAATTAATCAAATCGTTGAAGAATTAAAAACATTAACTTTATTAGAAGCATCAGAATTAGTTACAGCAATTGAAGAGACTTTTGGTGTTGATGCTTCTGCAAGTGTTGGTGGAGGTGTTGTAATGGCCGCTGCTCCAGCTGCTGCAGAAGAAGTCGAAGAAAAAACAGAATTTAATGTAATGTTAGACGAAGTTCCAGCTGATAAAAAAATTGCAGTATTAAAAGTTGTTCGAACATTAACAGGATTAGGTTTAAAAGAAGCAAAAGAACTTGTTGAATCAGCACCTAAAATGGTTCAAGAAGCATTAAGTAAAGATGCAGCAGAAGATGCGAAAAAACAGATTGAAGATGCAGGTGGGAAAGTTTCACTAACATAATAAATAATAATTTAATTTTTAGGAAAGAAAATTTCTGTTTTTCTAAATTTTCTTTCCTAAAAATTAAATTATCATAAAAATATTATTTTATAGATTGCTTAATACTTTTATTAATTACCTAGATCTGTTTTGATTAATAGTATCTGTCAATGAACTTAAGATTAATTTAATTGATCGCACAGCATCATCATTTCCTGGAATTGGAATATCTACTAAATCCGGGTCACAATTTGTATCTAAAATAGAAATAATGGGAATATTTAATTTTCGACATTCTTGAATTGCCGTCATTTCACGTTTTTGATCAATGATAATTGCTACATCAGGCAATTTTGTCATATTTTTAACACCGTTTAAATGTTTTCGTAATTTTTCTAACTCTTTTAAACGTAAAGATGCTTCTTTTTTTGGTAATAAATTAAAAATACCATCAACCTCTTGTTGTTCTAACACTTTTAATCGTTCAATTCGACTTTTTAATGTTACCCAATTTGTTAACATCCCACCTAACCATCTATGATTTACATAATACGAATTACAGCTATTTGCCTGTTGAGCAATTACTGCGCTTGCTTGACGTTTTGTCCCTACAAATAAAAATGTTTTTTCTTCTGTTGCTGCTTTTGCAACGTAAGAATTTGCTCGTTTTAATAAGTGAGCTGTTTGTACTAGATCCAAAATATGGATATTATTTCGCTCTGTATAAATATAAGGAAACATTTTTGGGTTCCATCTATAAGCCTTATGCCCAAAATGAACACCTGCTTCTAATAATTGGGCTAAGTTAATATCAGCCATAAATTTTTATAACTCCTTAATTAAATAACTGTACTTTATTCTAGTATAGAATAACATCAACAGATTGAAAAGAAGTAAATTTAGATTTTTATTTTTATTTCTTCTAAATTAATTTTAATTTTGTTTTGTGAGGTTATATTAAAACAGTTGGTGTAACTTTGATATCCTGTTCCCGATGGAATTAAATGTCCAATAATTATATTTTCTTTTAATCCCCGTAACCAATCTACTCTACCCTCAATAGCTGCTTTTGTTAAAACACGAGTTGTTTCTTGAAAACTTGCTGCTGAAATAAAACTTGGATTATTTAATGCTGCCTTTGTAATTCCTAATAATAATGGAACATAATATGCAGGATGTTTACTATTTTCTTCAATAATTTGATTAATATATTTAATATGATATAAGTCAACGACCTCACGAGGTAATAATGGTGTATGGCCTTCATGGGTTATTAAAACTTTTGTAGTCATTTGTTTAATAATAACTTCTAAATGTTTGTTTGCAATTGACACACCTTGAGATTGATAAACTGATTGAACGGCGTTTAATATTAATAATTGAATCTTTTTAAATGTTCTATAACTTGCTTCATAATTATTTATTAAACGATATGAAGTAGAAATTTTTCTTTTATTCGAGAAAAATTGTTTTTTTATTCCATAATAATTGAAGTAAATTTTTAGTAAATTATGAGGATTAATCTTATCGTTCTCTTTTATGGTTGTTCCAAGTTTTTGAAATTCAAAGCTAGAATCAATACTAGTTTTTTGAATTAATAAATTTTTCTTTTGATTTGTTGCTAAATGTTTATTTGTCGGTTTCTTTTTTCTTGCTTCTAATAATTCTTCTATTCTTGGTAGCCCTTGTACAATATCCCCAGTAATTTCTTTTTCAAAATTTAACAAACCAATTACTTCACCCTTTTCAATAAATTCCCCATTTTTACAATAAACATTGTTTGCCTCTTGTTCAAAATAATCTTCCGTTATGGAATGAATTCCAATTGATTTATTAAACGGATATTTTAAGAATCTTAAACCTGTTAAATTATTCTTAAAAGACTTATTTTTCTTAATTTTATTAGGAATTAATGTGGAACTTTTTAGTAATAATGGTAGGTATTGTTTTTTTGGTTTCTTTTTTTCTAACTGTTCGTCTGCTACTTCTTCTTTTAAATATTGTTTAATTTTTACTTCTTTATTCTTAATTTTAAGATTATTTATATTTTCTTCCTCTTTTGTTAATGAAAAATTATTTAAGAATAATGGAATAGGAGAACTATAGAATTTTCCATTTTTCTTTATAAACATTTTTGAAAATTTAACTTTAAATCCATAGACTTTTTTATTTGGCTCTAATTTTTCTACTAACGAACGTTTGGTAATATCATAATAATTTAGAAAGGTATTCTTTTTAGTCTTAGGGATATTTTTATTTAAGCTTATTAATTTGTATTGTAGATCAGTTTTTTCTTTAGAATCATCGATTTTACAATTTGGGAAAAAATATGGACGTCCTTTTTGTATAGTTAAAAATTTTCCATTGTCAATTAAAACTTTTCCAGTTTGATTTACATTGATATTATCAATTAGTAATTCATTAACTGTTTTATTTTTCCCTCGCTTCTTTTTGACAGTTAAACAATCATCATTGGATATTAAAAAAACTTGTTTTTTGCTTGAACGTTTTGACTTAAATTTCACAATTTCTATAGATTTTCTTGTACACGATTCAAGATAACCTATTGTTGTATAATAATCTATGAATTGACTTGGTTCAATAAGTAAGCAAGATTGTAAATTTGTATATTTTAAATGTGCTGGAATATAATGATTGAATATTAATTTTTCTAAAATTTTCAAATTTATACGTTTCGCTTTAAAAGAATTACTTAAATCAATAGTAAGATTATTTTGTAGTGAATTTTTTGAATTTAGATTTATGGTTTGAGAAATTAAATTTATACTACTAGATGTTTTAATTTTTTGGTTTGTTTTATATAAAGAGTATGTTTTGTTCGTTAGATTAAAAAGTAACTCTGAATCCTTATTATGAATAAAATTTTTTTTTATAGTCTTTTCTTTAGGAATTTCATAAATATCGAAAGGTCGAATTAATAATTGATTGCCAACTTTTGTTGTAATATGTTCGCATACCGATGGGCGTGTTATTTCAATATTATCAAAAATAATTTCACCTGGATAATATACATTTTTATTCAATTGTTCAAATTGTTTACCTTGATAAACAAATCCTGATTTAATTGCAATTTCTTCAACAATATTATTTTTTTGAGTAACACTTATAATTCCAGCAGTTTTCGAGATAATATTTGGAATAATTTCAAAATTTTTTGATATAAAGTTTCCGTTTTCTACTAATAAAATATTTTTATCACAGTTTAATTTATAAGTTTCTTCAGAAAGCCAAATTAAAGAATTTTGAATAATTTTTTTCTTTAATTTTAGCTTTAAAAAGATATTTTCCATTTCTTGGTAGTTTAAAAAATTTTGATAAAAAATAAATCCATTTTTATCAATTTTAGTTTCTAAATTTTTTAAGTAATTGTCACAATAGTTTTTATTTAGTTTCTCGTACTCTTCTTTACTTATTTCATAGGGAATAATATATGAAATAAGATGATCGAGTAAATCCTGTTTTTGTTTTGTTCGTTGATCATAATACATTATTCCGCCAGTTAAAGTTTTAAAATTATTATGAAATAAAAGTGCAAAAGGTTTTGATTTATTATACCGTTTCCAGTTTTTAAGATTTGAATCAGTTAATGTAACTAAATACTTTAAATTATCACAATTAATTAAATAGTTTTTATTATTTCTAGGCTTAAGAATTTTTTGAGCGTACGTATTATTCAAATAATACGTATCGTTTATAATTTGAATTTTTTGTTCTACTGTTTTACTTTTCTTATTAAAAACTTTAATATGGCCAGAATATTGAGTTATTACTTTTGTTCTGAAAATATAACTATTTTTATTAATTTTATGGTCTATGTAAAAATTTAAAAAAGAGTTACTAGGAACTTGATAAACTTGTCCTGATAAAATCCATAATAAGCGATTTTGTGTAATTAAATTTGTTTTAATTTTTAATCTAGGAATGAAAATTTCACCAGCTGTATCACTTAATATTGGTTTTCTTTCTGTTAAAGTTTGTTTCTCTGTGCTTATTAATTCACCTATTATCGTTGATTTCTTAACATATTGATTACTTTTTACGAATAACATAGTGTTTCGTAATACTTCAATTTGAGTGATTCTTTTTTCATCTTGTTGAGCAATTAATATTAATGATCCTGAATTTTTTGTAACTAAAACATCATCACCTCGGTTCGTACGTAATATTATTGTTTTTAACAGTTTAGAAAACTTAATAACCCCATTTGTTGGGCTAATAATTTGTTGTCTAGCTTCTGAAGTAAAAATACCTCCTGTGTGAAAAGTTCTCATTGTTAGTTGCGTTCCAGGTTCCCCTATAGATTGTCCAGCAAGAATACCAACAGCTTCTCCTAGATCAACTAAATTTTGATTTGATAAGTCCCATCCATAACACATTTGACAAATAGAATGATATAAACTACAAGTTAATGGTGAACGAATATGAAATTTTGAAATTTGTTTTTCTTTAAATTTATCTAATACTTTTAATGTTATATGTGTATTATTTGCAGCAATTAATTTTTGCGTTTTTGGATCATAAACTGCTTTTGATAAGATTCTTCCAATAATTTGTTCAGTATCTAATTTATTTTCATAGTCAATTATAAATGAAGCAGATGTCAAACAATCTTTTTCTCGAATAATAATATCTTGTGCAATATCAATTAAACGGCGAGTTAAATAACCTGAGTTTGCTGTTTTTAATGCGGTATCCACAATACCTTTACGAGCACCATAACCAGACATTAAATAATCTGTAATTGTTAACCCTTCCCGAAAGTTTTTTTTAATGGGAACACGCATAATTTCACCACTAGGGTCAGCCATAAGTCCTCTCATACCTACAAGTTGACGCACTTGTGATAAATTGCCTCTCGCCCCTGAAAATGCCATTATATATACTGAATTTAAAGGGTCATATGTTTTAAAGTAGGTAACTACATTATCTTTTAATGACTCACTAGCTATACTCCAAGTATCAATAATTTTTTGAAAACGTTCTACATCAGTAATTTTACCTTTTAAACAAATTTTTTCTGCATTTAAAATGTCTTTATTAGCTTTTTCTAACATTTCATTTTTTGTGACAGGTACTTTTAAATCTTCAATACTGATTGAGATACCTGCTTGTGTCGCATATTTAAATCCAAGATATTTTAATTCATCGGCTAATAAAGAAGCTTGCATGGCGTCATACTTTGAAAAACTCCAGGCTAATAATTCTTTTAATTGCTTCTTGTTAATAAGTGTATTTTGATAAATATACTCTTTCATAATTCTTTTACTTTATTATTATTTTTTTATAAATTCAAATATTTTAAATCTTTAGGGTTTAAGATTTAATGTTGTTTGAATTGTGTAATTTAAAAGAACACGTCCAGTTGTAGTTTTTAGGTATTGCACAATTGTTTTATTATTTTTATCTTTACGAATTTGAATATTTTCATAATATTCAATATAACTTTCATCTTTTAATTTAATTCTTTTTACAAAATTTGACGGTTTATAAATTTTATGTTTATACCGAACCCAAATTGAACTATGAATTTCAATTTGATTCTGTGTATAAGCTAATATAACATCGTTTAAATCAGCAAAATAATGGTTTGAGCCTAATAACCCAGAAATGTTATTTACCGTTAAATAATAACAACCTAATACCATATCTTGACTTGGCATAATAATTGGCTCACCATTTGCAGGTGACAAAAAATTATAAGGAGCTAACATTAACATATAACATTCTGCTTGAGCTTCTAATGAAAGCGGAACATGCACAGCCATTTGGTCTCCATCAAAATCAGCATTAAACGCTGAACACACTAAAGGATGAAGTTTAATAGCCCTTCCTTGAATAATAATAGGCTCAAAAGCTTGTATTCCCAATCTGTGCAATGTTGGTGCTCGATTTAAAAATATGGGATGATTTGATAGTACTTTATCAAGTACAGGATCTATAATTGGTTCATTTTGTTGAAGTAAATTTTTTGCAACTTTCATATTGCTAGCTAACCCTTGATTAATGAGTTCGCGAATGATAAATGGTTGAAATAATTCAATTGCCATTTCGTAAGGTAAACCACATTGGTTTAATTTCAAACTTGGACCTACAACAATAACAGATCGTCCTGAATAATCTACTCGTTTTCCAAGTAGGTTTTGACGAAAGCGGCCATGTTTTCCTTTTATAATATCCGATAAAGATTTTAAGGGGCGGTTATTTGCGCTTAAGGCAATTTTTCCTCGTTTCCCATTATCAATTAATGTATCTACTGCTTCTTGTAACATTCGTTTTTCATTTCGAATGATTAATTGAGGCGCATCAATTTCTAATAATCGAAGTAAACGGTTATTTCTTGTAATTATTCGACGATATAATTCATTTAAATCTGAAGTTGCAAAACGCCCCCCTTCTAATTGAATCATTGGCCGTAATGCAGGGGGAATAACGGGTAGTATTGTGATAATCATCCATGCTGGATTTGCACCAGTCGTTAATAAATTTTCTAAAATACGGATTCGTTTAATTGATTGGTCTCGTAATTTATAAATCCGTTGGTATTCCCATTTTTTAGACCAATGTGAAAAATTATAAAATGGTTGCTCTTTATGAAGTACTTTACTACACAGTGTTATATAATTACGCGTTTTAATTATTTCTTGATCAAGATTTAATTTTTCTAATTCACGCTTAATTAATACTGCACCAATTAAATAATTTGGTGTTGATCTTAATAAATATTTTGGTGTATTTCGACGTCGATTCTGGGATTTTGAATATGGTTTTAATGGATAACCTGTAAATCCTAATTCTCGACAACGACGATATTGTTGTAAATCCCAATGAAGTCCGTAGAAAGCAATTTCATCTTCAGCAATAAAGTAAGCAAGAGATGCTAATTTTATTCGTTTTATTCGTTCATCATAAAAATTTACAATATTAGATTTTTTCGCTTTTGATTTTTCTTTAAGAAATTTTTTACAATTTAAAAGTACTTTTGGACTTGTAAGATAATTATTAATATCTAAAGAAAAATAATCAGGAATATCTTTATTATCTTTTTCTTTGTTATCTCTTGTATCAGCAAATTCTGTCCACCCAGTATCTAATCTTTTTTCACATTGTTCAACTTCAAGAAGTAAAGCAATGTAATTCGGTCGACTGTTCGTATACCAAACATGTGTAACTGGATAAATTAAATTAATATGACCCATTCGGTGTCGCCGAACTCGTGATTCAGTTAATTCAACCCCACAACGTTCACAAATTAAACCTTCATACCGGACTCTTTTATATTTTCCACAAGCGCACTCTAAACTTTTGCTTGGACCAAAAATTCTTTCACAAAATAAACCATCCATTTCAGGCTTAAATGTTCGATAATTAATGGTTTCAGATTTTTGAACTTCTCCAACAAATTGTCCATTGGGTAATTTTCTATGAGACCATTCTAATATCCTCATAGGGGAAGCTAATTTTATTTTTATATAATCAAATTCTTTTTTTGACCGTACCATATTAAATTTTTAAAATGAAATATTATTTAGATTTGATGAATGGGAAAATGTTTTTAATAATGGATTATATTTTTCAATTAAATTTAATTCAATCTCATAAGATTGATCTGAGCTAAACTCATCAATTTTATAAGTACTTAGATCTAATCCAATTGAGCGTAATTCTTGAACCAATACTTTAAAAGATTCAGGTACACCCGAAGTTGGGATTGGCTGACCTTTTATAATAGAGTTTAAAGTTTCATTTCTTCCTTGCATATCATCAGATTTAATGGTTAAGAGTTCTTTTAATGTAAAAGAGGCTCCAAACCCTTCAAGTGCCCAGACTTCCATTTCGCCAAAACGTTGTCCACCGTGCTGAGCTTTTCCACCTAATGGTTGTTGTGTCACTAATGAATAAGGTCCAGTTGCTCTAGAGTGCATTTTATCGTCAACTAAATGAATTAATTTTAACATGTAAGCATTACCAATCGTAATTGGATTATCAAATTCTTTACCTGTTCTTCCATCAAGAAGTACCATTTTTCCAGGAGAATATGGATTAAAAAGCCATGCTTCATCATTTTCAATTGAAGCTTGTCTTAATTTCTTATTAATTAAAATACGAGAAACTTCTGATCCATACATTTCATCAAATGGTAAAATTTTAAAACGACGATTTAATTTATGACCTGCTAATCCTAATAAACATTCATATAATTGTCCTACATTCATTCGTGATGGAACTCCTAAAGGATTTAAAATAATATCAATCGGTGTACCATCTGGAAGAAACGGCATATCTTGACGAGGTAAAATACGAGAAATTATTCCTTTATTTCCATGACGACCTGCAATTTTATCCCCTACTTGAATTTTTCTTATTTGTGCTATAAAGATTTGAATTTTTTCAAATTTATATGCTAATTTTGTCCGTCGATTAAATGTCAAAGTTTCAATAACTCTTCCATATTCACCTTCGGGCATCCTAAATGATGTGTCACGAACTCCTTTTGCTTTTGCTCCAAAAATTGCTCTAAGTAATTTTGATTCTGGTAACTGTTCAGAATCATCCTTAGGAATAATTTTTCCTACTAAAATATCGCCAGGTTTTACAAATGTTCCAATAGTAACTATTCCATCTTCATTTAAATTCTGAACATCAGAAATATTTAGATTTGGAATATTATTTGTCGTTTGCTCCGACATTTCAGCTGTTCGATCAATTTCAATTTCATATCTTTCTATATGAATTGATGTAAAAATATCTTCATACACTAATCGTTCATTAATCAAAATTGCGTCTTCAAAATTATAACCTTGCCATGGCATATAAGCTACTAAAACATTTTGCCCTAAAGAAAGTTCACCACTTACTATTCCTGGTCCATCTGTTAACATTTGACCAGATCTAATTTTCTCACCTTCCCAAACAATTGGTCTATGATTAATACATGTTTCTTGATTTGAGCGTTGATATTTTTGTAAATCGTATTTGTAGTATTGCCCCGAATTTTCACGAATAATTATTTTATTTGCTGTTACGGATTCAACAACTCCATCTCGTTGAGCATTAATTATCATACCAGAATCTAATGCAATTTGATTTTCTAGACCTGTTCCAACAATTGGTTTTTGTGGTAATAATAAAGGTACTGATTGTCGTTGCATATTAGATCCCATTAACGCTCGGTTCGCATCATCATGTTCAAAAAATGGTATTAAAGATGCAGCAACAGAAACAACTTGAATTGTGGAAATAGCAATAAAATCAACTTCAGATGGCGTAACAGTTAAAAAATCTTGCTTGTAACGTACAGGAATTAAATTCTTTGTTAAATAATTTTCTTCATTTGTTGAAATATCGGCAGGCGCAATTTTATAAAAATCTTCAATATCAGCTGTTAAGTAAATAGGATTACCTGTTTTAATAACCTTTCCATTAATAACTCTCCAAAAAGGTGTTTCTAAAAAACCAGATTCATTAACTCTTGCACATGTAGTTAATGAAGCAATTAATCCTACATTTTGTCCTTCAGGTGTTTCAATTGGACATATTCGTCCATAATGACTTGGATGAATATCGCGTACAGCAAAACTAATACGATCTCTATCAAACCCACCTGGCCCTAAACCGCTAATTCTTCGTCTATGCGTTAAAGAGGATAAAGGATTTGTTTGATCCATATACTGAGATAATTGACTTGCACCAAAAAATTCTCTAATCGTTGCCCCAACGATATTAAAACTCGATAATTGGCTTGAATAGGTCTTATTTGTTTGACTTCGTAATTTTCGCAATAATCTTTGAAATCCTATACGGAATAAATTTTGTAACAATTCGCCTACTGATCGAACTCGTCGATTCTTAAGATGGTCAATGTCATCGCTAATTTGTTTAGATATAGATAAAGTTATTAGTTTATCAAGTATTGCAAAAATATCATCATATGTAATTGTATGGATTCGTTTTGATAATTTTAGATTTAATCTGTCATTTAATTTTAAACGTCCAATTTTCCCTAAACGATAATACGCTGGATCAAAAATTCGAGAAAATTCTGATATATTTTTATAATAATTTTTGCTTAGACTAAAACGTAATAGTTGATTTGGTTGATAAATTGAATGAGTTAATACTGGTTTATTAAAATAGAAGAATTCAGAGTTCTGTAAGTTTTGACAAATTTCTAAATCAGTTACCCCCATTTCTTTCAACAAATGAATAATTGGTTTTTGAGTTACTTTATCAAGCTGAATAATAATTTCATCTTCTTGGTTTTTTATAGGATATTTGGAGATATTAATTTTTGTATTCTTTTGGAATCCAAATCTAATCCATGAACCATATTCGGGAATTAATGTTGCAGTATACAATTCTTTTTCTTCATATTTTTTTTTATAAATATCTCTTATTAAATGATCATCTTTATATTGAATAATTTTAGATTTTGTTTTTAAATACTTTGTTTTATTTTTGAAGATTTTGGCTTGTGATTGGCTTCTCTTTTTATCTTTTTCTTTTTTAGTAAGATTATATTTAAATTTAATAAGTTCTTTAAAACTAGTAGTAAAGTAAAGATTAGAGTGTATTTTATTATTATTAATACTTATATTAATTTTTGGTATAATGCTTTTTTTTAAAAAATTAAAATTATTAATTGAAGCAAAATTGTCTAAATCTCTAAGTAGAAAAACAAGTAATTTTATATTTGTATTTAGTCTCAGTAAAATTTCTGGTTTTTGAGATACTTTATTATATAATTCTTCAATTTCTTTAAATTTTTTTAACTCACTTTTATTATTATCTTTATCAATTCTCTTTTTTAAAATTTTATATTTTACAATTGTTTTCAGTACTAAATTAAAACAATTTATTATTAAAAAAATTCTATTGTTATTGTTAAGTAATATAAAATTTTCATTCGATGCTACCCATTTTAAAAAAATTTTAATCCGTTTTATTTTTTTAGATAAATTTTGTGTTTTAGATAAACTTTTATAAACTTTAAAATATTCAATGAATGAAGAGCTAAAATTAATTTCATAATTTTTTAGTTGTTTAAATGAATAATTATTAATTGTTTGCCCTTGCCAATTCCAATCTTCTTCTTTTTTAATAAACCTTATTTTCTTTTTTTTATCACTAATTAATTTTTTTTTAATAGTTGGATTTAAAAAATATAATCGACTCTCTGTAGGTAAAATTTCACTTGGTGGAGTAAAACTTTTTAATTTTCCAATTTCACTGGATATTACTCTTTTAATTTTTTTACTTTTTTTTTGATGTTTATTCTTCTCAAAATATACACCTGGACTTCTAATAATTTGACTTACAATAACACGTTCACAACCATTGATAACAAAAGTAGCAGAACTTGTCATTAACGGTAGATTAATAATAGGAAATTTACTGTGATATTTAATAATATTTGTTTTTTTGTTTCGAACTTCTAAAGGAATAACAAGTTGAGCAGAGTAATTTGCCGTATATTTTTTAGCTCGAACTATATTATAAATAGGTTTCACTAAACTATATTCTTGCCCAAATAAAACATATTCTGTATTTTGACTGAAATCATAAATTCTTGAAAAAGTATTTAATTCTTCATTTAGTCCTTGTGCAATAAACCAACAGAAACTTACTCGTTGCATTTCAATAAAATC
>JALLPA010000039.1:52500-60000 GCA_036939895.1 Thalassiosira exigua
AAACTCATTTGCATACCCAGTATTTGCTCAACAAGGATACTCAAACCCACGTGCAGCAAATGGTAAATTAGCTTGTGCTAACTGTCATTTAAATCAAAAAGCTATTGAAATTGAAGCGCCACAAGGTGTACTCCCTAATTCAGTATTTGAAGTTGAAATAAAAGTACCATACGATACAAATCGTCAACAAATTAGTGCGGATGGTAAACCAGCAGATTTAAATGTGGGTGGAATCCTTATTTTACCTAAAGGATTTAAATTAGCATCTAAAAAGCAAATTTCTCCAGAAGTTAAAGCAAAAAATAAAGGTGTATTCATTTCACCATACAGTACAGAGTTTGATAATATTTTAATTGTCGGCCCAATTGCTGGTAAAACACACCAAGAACTTGTATTCCCTGTGGTTGCACCTGATCCCGATAAAGATCCAGATGTTAAATATTTAACATACCCATTCTATGCTGGTGGTAACCGTGGTCGTGGGCAAGTTTATCCAACGGGTGAAAAAAGTAATATAAATATGTTTGGTGCAAGTCAAGCAGGTCAAATTACTGAAATTACATCTACTGAAAAAGGTGAGTCTAAAATTACAATTGTTAACTCTGAAGGTACAACAACATCTCAAACTCTTTCAGCGGGTTTACAATTACTTGTAAAACAAGGTGATATTGTAAAAGAAGAGCAACCATTAAACATTGATCCAAATGTGGGTGGTTTTGGTCAAGAAGAATCAGAAATTGTATTACAAAGTTCATCACGAATTTTAGGATATTTAGCTTTCTGTTTCTGTTTATTATTGACGCAAGTTCTTTTAATTCTTAAGAAAAAACAATATGAAAAAGTTCAAGCTGCTGAACTTAATTTCTAACATTTAATTTTAGCTTAAAGAAACAAGAGAACGTTTGTTTTAAGTAAAACTTAAAATAACAAATTATTTAAGAACTATTTGTTATTTAATAATTTTCCTCATTTACTTTTATATCTCTTTCTATAAACTTGTGCAATGGTATGATAAAAATTATTATCGTAGAAGTTTATAGAAAGAGGTATAGAGTTATTAATTTAGAATTATTTTAAACTTATATAAAACTTAAGTTTTCAGGTTAAATACATATTTTATAGTTTAAAAACCAGATTAGATGACATACTTATAATGCACTATTTACTCTGAACCATCATGATACAAGTATTTAATAAACAATGATTAAACTATTTAGAATCTCACTAACTTTTTATGTATTTTGACTTAATATATGAATATTTTTTTTTCATTAACCTTATTTTCTCATTTAAGATTTCTAAAAGAAGTTAAAAAATAGCGTAGTATATTCTTGAAATTTATTTTTAAAATCGCAAACCTAATTTTTGAAACAATATATTATTATTTCATTATATTTTTATGCTATATAAGTTTAATTAATGTTTCAAATAAAAATAAAAAATAGATAAGTGTATAGAATTAAATTTTCTTTTTTGATGTTAAAATGACAGAAGTATATCTCAGTCTAATATAAACTTTGTTACCTTATTATATTTTTTATATCTAAAAATATTAATTGGATAATGTCACAATATAAAATTAATGTTAACTCGTTATGAGTTAACATTTAATCTTCAATTTCAAATATTTCTTTAAAAACTTTTGAGACTTTATCACCGGAATCAATTGATTCTAATGGATCTTTCCGTAAACGGTGACGTAAACATAAGGTAATAATACGTTCAATATCTTCTATTGTTACTTTTTCTCGTCCATTATATGCGGCATGTGCTTTTGCAGCACGATTTGTGACTATGTCACCTCTTAGACCATCTACATCTAATTGACTACAAACTTCAGAGATTTTAACTCGTAAATCATAATCAATTTGAACGTTTGGCAGGACTTTTTGAGCATCAACAATTCGGTTACGTAATTCTTGTTGTTGAGTTTCATAATTTTCTATCCATACCATTGGTGTTTGATCAAAGGATGTTCGTTCTTCAACGACTTTTACCCGTAAAATTGGATCTTTAACTGTACGAATTTCTGCATGCATACCAAATCGATCTAATAATTGTGGACGTAATTCCCCTTCTTCAGGGTTACCTGATCCAACTAATACAAATCGGGCAGGGTGGCGAATTGAAATTCCTTCCCGTTCTACAGTATTCCAACCAGAAGCTGCTGAATCTAATAAAATATCGACTAAATGATCATCTAATAAATTAACTTCGTCAACGTAAAGTAATCCTCGATTAGCTTTTGCTAATAATCCTGGTTCAAAAGCTTTTATACCTTCAGTTAACGCTTTTTCAATATCGATTGTTCCACAAACACGATCCTCTGTGGCTCCTAAAGGCAAGTCTACCATAGGTATTTTAATAAATTCTGTTTCTAATGTTTCACCATTTTGAATTGCAGTTTTTACTTCATTTCCCATTAAATCTAAATCTGATTTATGTGAGTTGAAAGGATCATCTTTTACAACTTCAATTTCTGGTAATAAATCTGCAATAGCACGAATCGTTGTTGATTTTCCTGTACCACGATCTCCCATAATCATAACCCCACCAATTTTCGGGTCAATTACATTTAATTGTAAAGCTAATTTCATTTCTTCTTGGCCTACAATTGCAGTGAATGGAAAAACAGGTGAAGAGAATTTTTTTAAATCTTGTGTTACCATAACTATTGGTTAAATATATAAATTTTTGGTCAAAGTTTAAATTATTGATAAAGTGTTGCACCTAAACGAATAGCTAAAACACTTGCTAATAAAGCTGTCATTAATGCAATATAAACTTGAAAATCTGTAATCATACCGTTTCTTTTATATAAATTTCTAATACAAATTGATTCTAAGGAGTTAGAGTCTTTTTTTAATGACTCTAATAAATTATATTTAAATTATAGTTTAAATATATAATTTAAATATAATTTGTTAAGTTTTACAATTTACCAACTTGATTTAGTAACTCCTGGTAATAGACATTGGTGAGCCATTTCACGTAAAACATGACGTGATACGCCAAAATCTCTATAGAAACCACGAGGACGACCAGTTTTCCAACAACGGTTTCGAATGCGAATTTTAGAACTATTTCTAGGTAGACGTTGAATTTTTGAATGAATTTCTAATTTTAAATTAAAATCACTAGTGCTATTATATTCTTCTAATAACGCTTGGCGTTTTGATTCATATTTTTTAGTTAATTTAATTCGTTTTTTCTCTCTTTCAACCATACTTTTTTTTGCCATAAACTTACTTAAATCTTCAAATGTATTTTAAATAGTAATAATAAAGCTAAGAATAAAATTTATTTTCTAAACTTTTTATATTTTAGATTTATTTTATATTTATACGGTTTATATAGCAATATTTAATAAAACCTAGAACTTACAAATCTTTATAAAAATTTCATTATGCTAATTTTGAAACATAAGTTGAATTTTTATTTGGTAAGATTGTATACGTACTTAATAAGTCACGGAATTCTTCTCCTTCCATTGTTTCTACATCTAATAATCTTTCCACAACTAGATCGATAATTACTCTATTATCTAAAATTATTTGAAGAGCTTTTTCTTCGCAATAATTAATAATTTTACAAACTTCATCATCAATTCTGTCCGCTATGCTCTCAGGATATTCTGAATCCTGTGTCATTCCACCTAAAAATACTTGTCCATTCGATTCGTCTTCTAAAGCAATTGGACCAATGTTTGACATACCAAAACGTGTTACCATTTGACGAGCTAAATTAGTAACTTGTTGTAAATCACTACTTGCACCAGTTGTAACTTCTGGATCACCAAAAATAACTTGTTCCGCAGCACGACCACCTAATGTACCTATGATTCGGGCTAATAAGGCTGAACGAGAAATTAGACTTTGATCTTCTTCTGGTGTAAACCATGTTAAACCTTTTGCCGTTCCTCTTGGAGTAATTGTAATTTTTTCCACTTCATCATGTGATTGTAATACGGTGCCAGTAATTGCGTGACCAACTTCATGATAAGCAATTAATTTTTTATTTTTGCTATCTTCCATTGGAGTGCCTGCAATACCACCAATAACACGATCAATTGCTTGGTTCACTTCGTTTTTTGAAATTGTTGCTTTTTTATAACGTGTTGCTAAAATTGCAGCCTCATTTAATAAATTAGCTAAATCTGCGCCAGAGAATCCTGGAGTCCGGTTCGCTAATTGCACTAATGAAACGTCTTCACCTAATGGTTTGTTTTTTGCATGAACTTTTAAAATACTTATACGACCTAACCGATCTGGTAAATTAACTGTAACTTGTCTATCAAATCGCCCAGGGCGTAACAGTGCAGCATCTAAAATATCTACACGATTCGTAGCGCCAACTACAATTACACCTTTATTTTCTTTAAAGCCATCCATTTCTGTTAGTAACTGGTTAAGTGTTTGCTCACGCTCATCATTTCCACCACCAACACCAGCACCACGTTCTCGACCAACAGCATCAATTTCATCAATAAAAACAATACAAGGAGCATTTTCTGAAGCTTTTTGGAATAAATCTCGTACTCGTGCTGCTCCAATACCAATAAACATTTCAACGAATTCAGAACCAGCTACGCTAAAGAATGGAACATCTGCTTCATTTGCAATAGCTTTCGCTAATAATGTTTTTCCTGTTCCGGGAGGTCCAACTAATAAAATTCCTTTTGGAATTTTTGCACCAACAACTGTATATTTTTCAGGTTCTTTTAAAAATGAAACAATTTCTTCAAATTCGGCTTTTGCTTCGTCAATACCGGCGATGTCATTAAAACTGACACCAGTATCAGGCCGACGTTCAAACCGTGCCGTAGATTTACCTAAACTTAATGGAGATTGACCCGAGCCACCACCAAAATTTTCAGAATTTTGGAAAAAATAAACTAAACCAGCAATGAAAATTAAAGGTAAAAGTAAATTACTTGCTATTGTTACAAAGAGATTTTTTTGTTCTGCTGGATGTGCATCAAAATCGATATTATATTCTTTCAATTTTTGTATTAATTGAGATGCCCCTACTGGAATTTCAACTCGAATTGTTTGGGGGCGATTTCCTAATTCTGGACTAGAGGCTTGAACAATAGCATTTCGACTATTATCATATAAATCAACTTGTTTTACCCATCCCATTTCTAAATATTCTAAGAAACGCCCATAAGTCATGCGTGAACTTACAACATTTTGATTTAATTGAGCCTCGTTTCTTATAGCCTCAGGGCTTTCAGGGCTTTGTATTCCAAATGTTTTAACACTTAAATCAATAATACTAATAAGAATTAATCCTATTAACAATGCTCTTAAAATTTGCTGTCCCATCTTTTTATTCTGGTTAATTTTTATATAAATATAATTTTACAATTAATTGTAACATACTTAAAATATGAAAAACAACAAAATTTTTCCTTATTTTTCGGCTAACATAATATAATCAAAGATGCCTTAAAAAAATTTATATTTTAACCCTTGATTTTTTAATTGTTTATATGTAATATTATTAGGTATAAGGTTAAAATAATTCAAATAAGTAGAAAGTATTTGTATATTTAAAAGATCTTTAACTTAAAGTTTTTATTAAAAAAGAATAAAGCTGGTGTAGCTCAACGGTAGAGCAACGGATTTGTAATCCGTAGGTTGGGGGTTCAAATCCCTTCACCAGCTTTTTTTCAGCCACTATCGTTGTATAGTACAAAATAAATTATTTTTTAATTTTTGACTTTATAAACCAACCATATTTCGAATAATAAAATATAAACCCAAAATAAAAATTAAACTAAACAGAATTAAAAACCAACGTAATTTTGGGGCTTTAAATAAATTTCTAAAAGGTGTTAATATAATTAACACTAATCCTATCATGCTACTAATAAAAAATCGTGGGTATCTAACTATGTTTGTCCAAAAATTATTCATATAAATAATAATTACTAAATGTTTTAATTAATATTATATAGAACTTTTAATATGAATTACTTAAATAAAAATTTTTCTAGTATTATATAGAATAAAATGTTATACTATAAGTGTAGTATAAGGCTCTGTAGCTCAGTGGTTAGAGCAGGGGACTCATAAGCCCAAGGTCGTAGGTTCAAATCCCACCAGAGCCATCTACTATTCTAGTTTTATTAATTTAGGAGAAATGGCTGAGTGGTCGAAAGCAATAGATTGCTAATCTATCGTACAATTATTTGTACCCAGGGTTCGAATCCCTGTTTCTCCTATTTTAAAAAACTATAAAACCCTTGACATACATTTAATTGATTGATTATATTTAGGGTTATGAAATACCATTCGGGATTGTAGTTCAATTGGTTAGAGCACCGCCCTGTCACGGCGGAAGTTGCGAGTTCGAGTCTCGTCAGTCCCGTTTATAAATTTTATAAATAATATTTGACGTGATCCATCTAATTTCAGAATACAATTAAAAAAAATTTTATGCTTTTCTTTTTGAAAGTAAAGTATAATACAATTACATAACATGTAAATAATTAAAAGGATAAAAATTTCTTTTTTAATTATAAAAGCTTAAATTAATTTTTAAATATATATGGATATTATAAGTCTAGGTTGGGCTGGCGTAATGACTATGTTTACTTTTTCATTAGCATTAGTAGTTTGGGGTCGAAACGGTTTTTAAACCTTAAAATTGTGTAAAAACTTAAAAATTTTAAATATTATGGCATTAGTTCTACAAATTTTTCCATTTGCAAATGCAGAAATTGTAACTGCAGCAGTAACATGTATTTTTATGACGTTATTTGGATTATCACTTGGATTCGCTTTATTAAAAGTTCAAGGTGAATAGCAATTAATAAATTGCTCAATAATTTTTAATAAATTGAGCAATTTATTAATGGTTTGATTTATTAAAAATTTAATAGGTGGCTCGATTCCATACCAAAGGAGGAAATTGCATCTACCCTAAAATATATCGGTATACACTACGTGTGTGCCATTTAAATTTAAAATTGAGAAATTAAAAAAAAGGACAAACTCTATGAGCCTACGGATAGTCAGTCTTACAATTTCATTTGTTCTTGTCGTTGCAGGTGGTCCAAGTGTTAAACTTCTAGGTTTCAGCTTGGCTACTTTTCTTAAAAAATAGAAGGTAAGTGTAAATACCTCTGAAGATTTAAAAGAAACACTTAATCCAATTTGTCAAACAGATCCATATCGTTGTGCTAATGAAAGATATTTTGACGTTCTAGTATTACTCTTGTGATTAAACCTCGAGGTGCTGGCTATATTAAGCTATGTGCCGGTCAAGCTGGTCTGTGTACTGTAGCTTGGTTTACTGTCCTCTTTGGCGCTAAGATTTCAATTTTGGATCAATAGAAACCAACTATCGTTGCGGCATGTGTAAATGGACATGATGTAATCACAAAGTGGGAAAAGAGAATGTATCGTGAGGATCATTCTTCTTAATATTTGTCTAGTGTAATATCGAAGGATAAAAATTTCTTTTTTAATTATAAAAGCTTAAATTAATTTT
>JALLPA010000039.1:72500-77500 GCA_036939895.1 Thalassiosira exigua
CGTATTTTTGAGAGTCGAGGTCAAGTATTAACGAAAAAAGAATTAGTTAATATTGAAGCTGAAGATATCTTACAAAGTACAATATTTAATTAAAAACTATAAATTTTTTAATATAGAAATATGAGTTTATTAATTGTTGGAGGAACGGGTACTTTAGGGCGTCAAATTGTTTTACAAGCTTTAACTAAAGGTTATCCAGTTAGATGTTTAGTTCGTAATTTTCGTAAAGCTAATTTTTTAAAAGAATGGGGTGCAGAATTAATTTATGGTGATTTAAGTGTGCCAGAAACACTCCCGCCATGTTTTCAAGGTATTACAGCTGTTATTGATGCTTCAACAAGTCGCCCCTCGGATTTAGACATTGTAAAGACTGTTGATTGGAATGGTAAATTAGCCTTAATTGAGGCGGCAAAAGCAGCAAGAGTTAAGCGATTTATATTTTGCTCTACACAAAATTTAGATCAATTTTCGAATATTCCGTTAATGAAAATGAAACAAGGAATTGAATTTAAATTAAAAGAAGCTAATATTCCTTATACAATTTTCCGTTTAACAGGTTTTTACCAAGGTTTAGTTGAACAATATGCAATTCCAATTTTGGAAAATTTACCTATTTGGGTAACAAATGAAAATACTTGTGTATCTTATATGGATACTCAGGATATTGCAAAATTTTGCTTAAAAGCTTTACAACTTCCTGAAACTGAAAATAAAACTTTTTTCTTAGGAGGACCAAAAGGATGGGTTTCTTCAGAAATTATAAATTTATGCGAACAACTTGCTGGGCAATCAGCTAAAGTAAATCAAATTCCACTTTTTGCTCTAAAATTCATTACTAAATTTTTAGGGTTTTTTGAGTGGGGACAAAATATTAGTGATCGTTTAGCTTTTGTAGAAATTTTAAATGTTGAAAATGATTTTTCAAAATCGACATTCGATTTGTATAAAATTTTTAAAGTTAAGTCAAATGAAATTAATCAATTAGATGATTATTTCTTAGAATATTTTATTCGTTTATTAAAACGATTAAGAGATATTAATTTCGAAGATATTCAAAAACAAAAAAATCTAATCATTTAAAATTCATATAAATTATATGAATTATATTATTTTTGCTGCAAAAGTTATTAAAAATTCCGGACAAAGTTTCTTTCAAGATGGAACTGCGCTTACTGAGTTAATTGTTCAACTACCACAGGTTCGAAAAAATAATATTAATATAATACTTAAAGTCTCAATTTGGGGAAACCTTAGTTATGATGTCGCAAAATATTATAAACCTGATGATTATATTATAATTGAAGGCTATATCTCAATTAGAAATACAAATATAGATAGTGATATTACTTTGTTGAATAAACAAGTTGAAATTTCTGCTTTCAAACTTTATCCATTACTTTTAAAATAATAATAATAATTACGATTTTTTTTATTTAATTAAATAAGTCATAATTATTATATTTTAGTATAATTAATATTATTAAAAACAGTTTTTAGGAAAAATTAAATGTTAACTTTAAAAATTTTAGTTTATACAACAGTTATCTTTTTTGTTTCTTTATTTATTTTTGGTTTCCTTTCAAGTGATCCTTCACGAAATCCTAATCGTCGTGATCTTGAATAACTAATACAAAAATTAGAGTATAAATATTTGATAGTCATTATTTATACTCTAATTTCTATTTTTCTATGTTATTTTCAGTTCTGGCAACATTAAATATTTTGTTATTTAAATTAAGATTTTAATAAAAACTTATAAATTAGGGAGTTGAAAAAAATACTAAACTCAAATTCAAAGAAGTATAAAACTATTATAAAACTTGATGTACTTACCGCGAGTATTGATCCTTATCCCAGTTAATGTGAGAATACAAAAGGAAATTCATAAGCATAGAGATAAATAAGTTAGGCCTTCAGCAACTTGAATCAATTTGTTATAAATGTAATGAGTCATATATTTACACTAGGAGAAACGCTTCTAGTTTTGACAAGTTTGGTTGCAAATTTTTTTCTTTCCATTTCTTCTTAAGAACATTCAATTTTGTAATAATGGTTTTCAATTATTGGATTAGTTGCTTATTTAATTTTACCAGTTCTTAAGTTTGGTGAACTAATTTACTAAAACCTTTGCTGATTTCTTATTCTTCTAAAATTATTTTGAATTCAGACTAAAATTTGTTAAAATTTAAGTTCTTATTTTATTTTTTGATTGATAGTGATTATTTAAATAAAAATGGTTTTTTATTAAAAATTAAATTACTATATATATTATAATTTTCAATCTTTTTGAAATTTTTTACTAAATTATATATTTTTAATTTTTTTACTTTTTAATGAAACGTGTCAATTTATTAACTTTATTGTTCGCTGTTTTGATTGCTTTAACTCCAAATCAGGCGTTAGCCGATATTGGTGGTTTAACAAAATGTAGTGAATCACCTGCTTTTACAAAACGTTTAAATGCAAGTGTAAAAAAATTGCAACAACGTGCAAGTCAATATGAAACAGATTCTCCACCAGCTTTAGCATTACAACAACAGGTTGAGCGTACACAAGCCCGATTTGATAAATATTCTCGTTCAGAATTATTATGTGGTACAGATGGATTACCTCATTTAATTGCAGATGGACGATGGAGTCATGCAGCAGAATTTATATTACCAGGGTTTGGCTTTATATATATTTCTGGTTGGATTGGATGGGTTGGTCGTAAATATTTACGCGCAGTAAGTACAAGTGCTAATCCTAGTGAAAGTGAAATTATTATTAATGTTCCTCTAGCACTAAAAATTATGTCAACGGGTTACATTTGGCCAATTTCAGCATGGCAAGAATTAATCAGTAATGATTTAGTAGCAGTTAGCGAAGAAATAACTGTATCACCTCGCTAAATTCATTAATTATTTAAGCTAATAGTGATTTTATTAATATGAACGATTTTCAAAAATATCTATCAACAGCTCCTGTTCTTTTAACATTATGGATGACATTTACTGCAGGGTTTATTATTGAAATAAATCGCTTTTTCCCTGATATGTTAGGATTATATTTCTAATTTTTAAATTTTTTTAAAAGTTAATTGTTCGATTTTTATTATTATAAATAATCGAACAAATTTTTTTTTAGATTAACTAAGATTAAATTTTGTGAATTGCACTCTTGTCTCGGGATAGTAGGATTTGAACCTACGGCACCCTGCTCCCAAAGCAGGTACTCTACCAAACTGAGCTATATCCCGTTATTCATATTATGACAAAGTAAATTATATCATAGATATGAAATTCTGTTAAGTAATTAAAATTTTGTATCTTTTAATTTAAAATAAAAATGATAATTTACTTAATAGATTAATAAAAATTAATTAGCTACTAGATCGTCTAATTCCGGAGGGATTGGGATGCTAATTTTTCTTAGCCTACGAATCAATAAACGAACTAAAGATTTTGATATTTTTTTATTTTTTAAGGCTTCAATTAAAGCTTCAAAAAAAGCAAATATCGTAGGGCCAGACCCACCTTTGTCACGGAAGTGCAACAAAAAAATAATTGCACATGTGATGAAAATTCGTATAAAAAATTCTCCCTTACCATTTGAAGAAGAGAGCTTTCCTTTTTCAAAGAGCACTTTATAAATTTGTTCTTTTTTTTGTTCGAAAGAAATTGAATCTGCTGGGCCGTCGAAAATTAATAATAAATATGAAAATCCAAGATTTTCATCACTACAAATACTCGTAAGTGCTCCTTTTAATGTTGGCGTCGATAGATAGAGGTCATAAACACTCACTGATAAATCTTCGACACGGATTAAATGTGTTAAAAAAGGAAAAATACTTAAAATACTTGCGTTAATTTCAAGGAAAGTTGCTCCATCACGAATCCATTTCACTACCTTAAGTATTTTTCTTTTAGATATGCCACCACCCCGAAAAGATAAAATTTTTTTTACTTTAACTTTTAAATTTTTTCTTTTACTATTATCATTGTTGTAACTAATCTCATCAACAGGTAATTTTTTCTTTTCATCTAAATCTATTTTATCTAAATAAAGCAGAATACGTCGCGAGGAATATACAAGCAAAAATCTCAATAATAAAATTGAAAAAATTAATTTTGAAACTTTACCGTATCTTTTCTCAATGAAAATATTGAATTCAACTAAAAGCTTTTTTATCATTACAGCATTTTGTTCCATTTTTTAAAGCTCCATTAATAATTAAAATTATTTGTATATATAATAACAATTTAATCAAAACTTGACAACTATTATATACTAATATATACCTATATTGGTATAGGTATATATTAGTATATAATAAAACAAATAAGTTATTTTTAAAAATAAATTTAAAAAATGGTTTTTAACAACCGTATCAAAGAAGTACAAAAAATAGTTTATGATGGATTTAAAGTTTTTTTTGATTCCATCGCTAAATTTTTAGGGTACCCAAATGTACCTGGAATGCCAACTTTTCCTGTAGATCAAGACGCACGCGATCAATTAATAGGCCAAGATTTATTGCCTAAACATATTACATATATTCCTCCTAGTCAAGCACAACGTCCTGAAACTTTGACTGAAGCCTTATTTGGTACATTTCCGTACACAATGCCTGTTGAAAAACACTTTTATCAGCATAAGGCTGAAGGTTATTATAATTTTTATGTTGAAAATTATAGAAACATGTATTTTCTTCCTGATTGGTTATCAGGATACATTCAAATTCATTTTAATATAACAGTTGATCATTCCAATCTAGAATTAGGTCGTGATGTATTTTTTTATGTTATATTACTGTATGGGGCAATTGTTAGTTTACGAACAACATTATTTTGGATGCTTGCAATTAATCCTTATACTTATCCTTGGGTATTTGCGGTTGATTTTGTAGACTGGATCTATGATAGTTTAGCTGGGATATTACCATGTATTCTTGGTATTGATTTCGCTCCTACATTTTTAGCCATGTTGGTTGGAAAAATTGCTGATTCTGCGAATCATCT
>JALLPA010000039.1:80000-90000 GCA_036939895.1 Thalassiosira exigua
TAGATAAGAAAGAGCGAACCTAGAGAATTGAAACATCTTAGTACCTAGAGGAAAAGAAAGTAAAAACGATTCCCTGAGTAGCGGCGAGCGAAACGGGATTAGCCTAAACTTAATTATAAATTAAGGGTAGTGGGACAATAATAAAGAATTTAATGGAACGATTAGAGGAATAAGTTTGGAATACTTAACCATAGAAAGTGATAGTCTTGTACTCGAAAATTGAACCAATTCAATTGTATCCCAAGTAGCATGGAGCACGTGAAATTCCGTGTGAATCTGCGAGGACCACCTCGTAAGGCTAAATATTCCTGAATGACCGATAGTGAAACAGTACCGTGAGGGAAAGGTGAAAAGAACCCCGGGAGGGGAGTGAAAAGAACATGAAACCATAAACTTACAAGCAGTAGGAGGACGACTAGAACGTCTGACTGCGTGCCTGTTGAAGAATGAGCCGGCGACTTATAGTTAGTGGCAGGTTAAAGTAGTGAATACTGAAGCCACAGTGAAAGCGAGCCTGAATAGGGCGTTTGTCACTAGTTATAGACCCGAACCCGGATGATCTAACCATGGTCAGGTTGAAGCTTAGGTAATACTAAGTGGAGGACCGAACCGACTGATGTTGAAAAATCAGCGGATGAATTGTGGTTAGGGGTGAAATGCCAATCGAATTCGGAGCTAGCTGGTTCTCCCCGAAATGCGTTTTGGCGCAGCGGTAGATGTTATAATTTAGGGGTAAAGCACTGTTACGTATGCGGGCTGGTAATTCGGTACCAAATCGTTGCAAACTAAGAATACTAAATGCATAGTCTACCAGTAAGACTGTGGGGGATAAGCTCCATTGTCAAGAGGGAAACAGCCCAGAGCACCAGTTAAGGCCCTTAAATAATTACTAAGTGGTAAAGGAGGTGGGAGTGCATAAACAATCAGGAGGTTTGCTTAGAAGCAGCAATCCTTTAAAGAGTGCGTAATAGCTCACTGATCGAGTAAACCTGCGCCGAAAATGTATGGGACTAAGTAATTTGCCGAAACTGTGCGATATATATATTGATATATCGGTAGGGGAGCGTTCTGTTGTAGGTCGAAGTATTAGCGTAAGCGGGTATGGACGAAGCAGAAGTGAGAATGTCGGCTTGAGTAACGAAAATATAGGTGAGAATCCTATACCCCGAAAACCCAAGGTTTCCTCCGGAAGGCTCGTCCGCGGAGGGTAAGTCAGGACCTAAGGCGAGGCTGAAAAGCGTAGTCGATGGACAACGGGTTAATATTCCCGTACCGTTTTTTATTGATATCGAGGGACGGAGAAGGCTAAGCTAGCCGGACATTGGTTTTACCGGTTTAAACGTTCGAGATGTTGAGAAGCGGCGAAAACGCTTTGAGTTGAGACGTGAGTACGAGACGCTAAGGCGTCGAAGTAGTGTATGTCATACTTCCAAGAAAAGCTTGCACTGTCATAGATAAAAAACGCCTGTACCATAACCGACACAGGTGGGTAGGTAGAGTATACTAAGGGGCGCGAGATAACTCTCTCTAAGGAACTCGGCAAAATAACTCCGTAACTTCGGGAGAAGGAGTGCCTTATTCGTAAGGTTGCAATAACAAGATCCAAGCAACTGTTTATCAAAAACACAGGTCTCCGCTAAGTCGTAAGACGATGTATGGGGGCTGACGCCTGCCCAGTGCCAGAAGGTTAAAGAAGTTGGTTAGCAATTGCGAAGCTGGTAACTGAAGCCCTGGTGAACGGCGNGGTGAACGGCGGCCGTAACTATAACGGTCCTAAGGTAGCGAAATTCCTTGTCGGGTAAGTTCCGACCCGCACGAAAGGCGTAATGATTTGGATACTGTCTCGGAGAGGGGCTCGGTGAAATAGACTTGTCTGTGAAGATGCGGACTACCTGCACCAGGACAGAAAGACCCTATGAAGCTTTACTGTAACTTGAAATTGAAATTGGACTTTATTCGCGCAGTATAGGTGGGAGGCGTTGATTATAATCTCGTGGGATTATTGGAGCCATTAGTGAGATACCACTCTTGTAATGTTAGATTTCTAACTTTGAATCATTATCTGGTCAAAGAACAGTTTCAGGCGGGCAGTTTGACTGGGGCGGTCGCCTCCCAAATGGTAACGGAGGCGTACAAAGGTTTCCTCTGAACGGTTAGAAATCGTATCTAGAGTGTAAAGGCATAAGGAAGCTTGACTGTGAGACCTACAAGTCGAGCAGGGACGAAAGTCGGTCTTAGTGATCTGACGGTACTGAGTGGAAAGGCCGTCACTCAACGGATAAAAGTTACTCTAGGGATAACAGGCTGATCTCCCCCAAGAGTTCACATCGACGGGGAGGTTTGGCACCTCGATGTCGGCTCATCGCATCCTGGGGCGGTAGTACGTCCCAAGGGTTGGGCTGTTCGCCCATGAAAGCGGTACGCGAGCTGGGTTCAGAACGTCGTGAGACAGTTCGGTCCATATCCGGTGTAGGCGTTAGAATATTGAGAGGAGCCTTCTTTAGTACGAGAGGACCGAGAAGGACATACCTCTGGTGTACCAGTTATCGTGCCAACGGTAAACGCTGGGTAGCTATGTATGGAGTGGATAACCGCTGAAAGCATCTAAGTGGGAAGCCCACCTCAAGATAAGTATTCTCATCACATAAGTGAGTAAGGTCACGGTAAGACTAACCGTTTGATAGGCATTAAGTGTAAGTACAGTAATGTATGTGCTGAGATGTCCTAATAGACCGAGGACTTGAATTTTTAAAATCTTTAAGGTATAAAAAATATCTTAAAGATTTTTTGCTTTGGTGTTTTTAGTGTACTGAGCGGAACCACGCTGATCCATCTCGAACTCAGTTGTGAAACGTTATAAATCGACGACAATACTTGGGGGGGGACCTCCTGGGAAGATAGTTCAATGCCAAAGTTTTAGACAAACTTAAAAAAAAATAATTTTAATATATTTTTCTAGTAATCTGTTTATGAAATTTTTTATCCACTCTAAAAAAATTATTCTTAAAAAATATTTTAAGTTTTATATATAATATTAAGTATAATACTAGTCATTAACATTATTTTCTGTATTTAAATTTTTAACATTTCTAGAGGATTATCAGTTATGGATACTCGTTTACTAGTAATTGCTGCGCCTGTTTTAGTAGCAGCATCATGGGCTTTATTTAATATTGGTCGTTTAGCAATTCAACAGCTTCAACGTTTATCACGTTAAAAAATAATTACAAGGCTAGAAAAACTAAAAATAGTCTTGTAATTGCTATTCTAAAAAGTTTACAAATTTTTTTAGCTAATTTTAAAGTCGTTTGATAAATTTTTTAAATGTAATATGGACAAATCTAGACAAATTAAATTCTATTTTGTACAATAAATTTAAATTAAAAATCTATCTTAAATAAAGATAAAAAATTATGGCTGTACCTAAAAAACGGACATCAAAAGCAAAAAAGAATAGTCGTAAAGCTAATTGGAAAAGAAAAGCAGCAAAGTCTGCACAAAAATCTTTATCATTGGCGAAATCAATATTACGAGGTAAAACTACAAGTTTTGTATATCGTCTTTACGTTGATGAATAACTTTAAGATTTTCTTAGTATAAATTTAAACATATATTAAGAAAATTTCAAATGTTCTTAAAATAATAAGCAAATTTTAATTTCTATGTCAGTAAAGATTCGCGGATGTGGCGAAATTGGTAGACGCGCTAGATTTAGGTCCTAGTAACTTTTGTTTTGAGAGTTCGAGTCTCTCCATCCGCATTTAAAAAATTCTTTAATTAACTTCTTGAATATTTGTTATATGGTTCTTCCATTTACTTTACAACAATTACGCATTTTTAAAGCGATTGCTTCCGAAAAAAGTTTTACCCAAGCAGCTGAAATTTTATTTGTTTCTCAACCTTCATTAAGTAAACAAATCAAAACTTTAGAAAACCGTTTAGGAATTTTATTATTAAATAGAACTGGAAATAAAATATCGTTAACTGAAGCAGGTAATGTTTTTCTCCAATACTGTGAACGGATACTTGCACTATGCGAAGAAAGTTGCCGGGCGTTAAATGATTTAAAAGATGGTGAGCGAGGAAATTTGAAAGTTGGAGCAAGCCAAACAATAGGGGCATATTTAATGCCCCGTGTTTTAACTTTATTTGCTCAAAGTTATCCACAAATTAACTTGAATATTGATATTGATTCAACTCGAATTATTGCAAAAAAAGTTTCGGACCGGCTTATTGATATTGCTATTGTTGGGGGTGATATTCCAAACGGTTTAAAAAAAAATTTAGAAATTGAAAATTTTGTTGAAGACGAATTGATTTTGATAATTCCTAAGTCACATCCATTTGCAAGAAAGAAAAAAAAAATAATTAGTAGAGAAGACCTTTATCATTTAAATTTTATAACATTAAATTCAAACTCTACAATCCATAAATTTATTGATAATATTTTAATTCAAAATAATATTCAAACTAAACAATTTAATGTTGTTATGGAATTAAATTCGATTGAAGCTATAAAGACTGCGGTCAGTCTTGGGTTAGGGGCTGCTTTTGTTTCATCATCTGCTATAGAAAAGGAAATTGAATTAAAAACAGTTGAAATTATAACAATTGAAAATATTAAAATAACACGAACATTATCAATTATTACAAATATGGATTCTCATCGATCTAAAGCTTTTGACTTTTTTTATAACGAATTATGGTTACTTAAAAATTTATGAATTTATCCTGTTCTAATTTAAGTTGACGTAAGTAAAATATATTTTGTAATATTATTTTATAAAAAGAGACAATCTTTTAAATTATGAAATATGCAATTGTAGAAATTAGTGGAAGACAATTTTGGGTTGAAACAGGAAAATATTACGATTTAAACCGTATTCCTACAGAACTTGGAAAAGAAATTACATTAAACAGGGTTTTACTAGTTAATAATGAGGGAGAACTTTTAATTGGAAAACCTTATTTAGAAAGTGTAAAAGTTAAAGGAAAAATTTTAGAACATTTACGCAGTCGTAAAACTATTGTTTATAAAATGCGTCCTAAGAAAAAAACACGTAAAAAACAAGGACATCGTCAAGATTTAACTCGAGTTTTGATTGAAGAAATAAATATTAATTAAATGCTTAAGGAATATAGAAATGGCACATAAAAAAGGTGCGGGTAGTACAAAAAATGGTCGTGATTCAAATGCAAAACGCTTAGGTGTTAAAAGATTTGGGGGTGAAAAAGTAAAAGCAGGAAGTATTTTAATACGCCAAAGAGGAATGAAATTTAAACCTGGTTCTAATGTGGGTTATGGAAAGGATTTTACGTTATTTGCATTAGTTGATGGGACTGTAAAATTTGATTATAAAGATGCTCAACATAAAAGAGTAAATATTATTACTTAGTAGAACTTTATAAATTTTTTAAAATGCTAAAAAATCCATTTATTAAAGATTCAGTCACAAATCAATATCAAGCATTAATTAATCAAATTAATGCTCTAGAAAATAATTTAAAAACATTAACTGATACAGAATTAAGGAACAAAACCTTTCAATTAAAAAAACAATATCAAGAAGAGAAAGATTTGAATTCATTAATTGCTGAATCTTTTGCAATAACAAGAGAAGCAAGCTTACGAACTTTAGGTCTTCGTCATTTTGACGTTCAATTAATTGGCGGTTTAGTTTTAAATAGTGGAAAAATTAGTGAAATGCGAACTGGTGAAGGAAAAACATTAGTTGCGACTTTACCAGCTTATTTAAATGCCTTAACAAATAAAGGTGTACATATTGTTACGGTAAATGATTATTTAGCAAGTCGTGACCAAATATCAATGGGCCAAATCTATCGCTTTTTAGGGTTAGATACCGGATTAATTCAAGAAGATATGGCTTTTTTAGAACGACAACAAAATTATAAAGCCGATATTACTTATGTAACAAATAATGAGTTAGCCTTTGATTATCTCCGTGATAATATGGCATCAAATTTAAACCAAGTTGTTTTACCACCATTTAATTATTGTATTGTAGATGAAGTTGATTCAATTTTTATTGATGAAGCGCAAGTTCCATTAATTATTTCCCAAGCAGTAGAGACTTGTATTGATAAATATATTGTTGCAGCGGAAGTTGCTGAATATTTAGAGGTTAATGTTCATTTTAAAGTAGATGAAAAGAACAGAAACATCATTTTAACTGAACAAGGAACAGATCAAATTGAAAAAATTTTGCAAGTTGAAGATTTATATAATCCAAATGACCCTTGGATTCCGTATATTCTAAGTGCTATTAAAGCAACTGCCTTATTTTTCCGAAATGTACATTATATTGTTCAAAATAATCAAATTATTATTGTCGATGAATTTACAGGGCGGATTATGCCAGACAGAAGATGGAATGAAGGTTTACATCAAGCTGTAGAGGCAAAAGAGGGAGTTCCAATTAGACAAAATACAGAAACAGCTGCATCAATCACTTATCAAAACTTTTTCTTATTGTATCCTAAATTATCAGGTATGACAGGGACAGCTAAAACTTCTGAAGTGGAGTTTGAAAAAATTTATAATTTACCTGTCGAAGAAATACCAACAGCTCGACCCAATCTTAGAAAAGACTTACCGGACTTTGTTTATAAAGATAGTTTAACAAAATGGACGGCTATTGCACGGGAGTGCAAATCTATCGCAGAAACAAAACAACCAATTTTAATTGGAACAACAACTGTTGAAAATTCTGAAATGTTAGCTGATTTATTAAAAGAGTATCAGTTATCCTATAGATTGTTAAATGCCAAACCTGAAAATGTAAAGCGAGAATCAGAGATTGTGGCACAAGCAGGGGAAATCGGAAGTATTACAATCGCGACAAATATGGCTGGCCGTGGTACAGATATTATATTAGGTGGAAATATTACATTTAAAGTTCGCAAACAACTTTATAACATTTTAGTTTCTTATAAACGCCAAAGTAATTCAATAGATTTAAATAATATTTTCCCTTTAATAAATGATATTTATTTTACGTCACATAAATTTTTAAGTGTTTTAAATTCATTATTAAATGATTCTAAGTTTTTAAATTTATCCTCAACTGGAATTCTAAAGCTTTTAAATGAAATTGATCAAATTAGAATCCCGAAAATCCCTTATCAATGTTCAATTAAATTTTTACTTAATGAATTAGGGAAATTTGAGAAAAAAAATCAAACTATTAACAATAAAATTGTTAAAAATCTAGGTGGACTCTATATTATCGGTACGGAACGAAATAACTCCCGTCGAATAGATAATCAATTACGTGGTAGGTGTGGACGTCAAGGTGATCCAGGAACTTCTAGATTTTTCCTAAGTTTGGAAGATTCATTATTTCGAAATTTTGGAAGTTCTAAGCTTCAAAACTTTATGCAAAATCAGCTCTTAGATGATCTACCATTAGAATCAAGTTTACTAACTAAAAGCTTAGATGCTGCCCAGAAACGAGTAGAAGAAAGAGATTATGATGGACGAAAATATTTATTTGATTATGATGATATTTTAAATAAACAACGTAATATAGTTTATTATGAACGTAGAAAATTGTTAGAAAGTCAATCTTTCCGTGAAACAATTTTAGCTTATGGTGAGCAAGTTATTAAAGATATTATAAATCTATTGAAAGATTCAAAGATTACAAAAAATAGTTCTCTGATTGAAGAATTGTTTAAAACTAGATTTGTAAGTTTAACGGAGAATTTAAATAGCTTAGACGCGTTTGAGTTAAAAACTTATTTATTTCAAGAATTTTGGTTATCTTATGAAGCAAAAGTTCTAGAATTTGAAATATGTCAAATCGGTTTAATTGGATCCTTTGAACGTACAATTATTCTTTACTATACAGACATTGCTTGGAAAGAACATCTACAAAAAATTGCACTGTTACGTGATGCTGTTGGGTGGAGAAGTTATGGACAACGCAATCCATTGTTTGAATTTAAAGAAGAAGCGTATAATTTATTTCAAAATCGAAACATAATAATAAGACATTTACTAATTCGTGATTTTTTACATTCCTTTATTTTGTAAAGGTTACACTCGTTTTTACTAAAAAAAAAGAAATATATTTATGACAAAACGTACTCTATCAAATAAAAGTCGTTCTTCTGTGTTAAAAGTGTCAGGTTTCCGTGCTCGTATGGAAACAGCTCAAGGAAGAAAAATAATACGAAATCGAAGAAAAAAAGGTCGAAAGAAATTAGCAATTTCACATTAATTCGCTATATTATTAGAGTTAAGCAGTTTTGTTTACTCTAATAATAAACAATTTTTTATGTAAAATTAATATAATAGTAATTTATTAAATAGAATTTTGATCCAATAATTTTATGAAATTTACTGATGAATTAACCTTATTGTTAAAAGCTAGATATCCAATAATTTATATTAATACAATTGAAGAAGATCGAGTAGAGTATATTATTCGTAAATATATTAAAACAAGTTTGAATAGAAGTATCTATAGTTGGGATTTTATAGATGGCTATACCAATAACCCAAATAATGAAGGATTTGCGAAGCGAAATCCAGTCCAAGCACTTGAACTTGTGGAACGTTTAACAGCTCAAACACCCGCTTTGTTTTTATTAAAAGACTTTAATAGATTTTTAACAGATGTTTCAATTTCAAGAAAATTAAAAAATATAAGTCGAATTCTAAAACTTCAACCAAAAACAATAATTATAATTGGTTCAGAATTAAATATTCCAAAAGAATTATATGATCTAATTACAATTTTACAATTTCAATTACCTGTTGAAAGTGAAATTAATTATGAATTAAAACGATTAATTGAATCATTAAATATTGAAATTGATCAACAAATCCTGGAAAATTTAACCCGTGCATGTCAAGGTTTATCTCTTGAGCGTATACGACGTGTTTTATCCAAAATTATTGCGACTTATAAAACAATTGATGAAAATAGTATAAAACTTTTATTAAACGAAAAAAAACAGATTATCAGTCAAACAAAAATTTTAGAATATTGGTCAGTAAATGAAACAATTTCTAAAATTGGTGGTGTTGATAATTTAAAAAATTGGTTGAAAAAACGAAAAACTTCTTTTGGCATTCAAGCATCAAATTATGGATTGCCAACTCCCCGTGGTTTATTACTTGTTGGAATTCAAGGAACCGGAAAATCATTAACTGCTAAAGCTATTGCTACTGAATGGCAATTACCTTTATTAAAGTTAGATGTTGGCAAACTTTTTGGCGGTATCGTGGGTGAATCCGAATCTCGTCTTCGACAAATGATTGAAGTAGCGGAAACAATTTCACCATGTATTTTATGGATTGATGAAATTGATAAAGCTTTTAATAATATTACTAGTGCAGGAGATAGTGGTACTAGTAATCGTGTATTAGCTACATTTATAAGTTGGTTATCCGAAAAAACAAAGCCCGTTTTTGTAGTTGCAACAGCAAATAATGTAGATTTATTACCATTAGAAGTTATTCGAAAAGGTCGGTTTGATGAAATTTTTTTCTTAGATTTACCACAAAAGCAAGAACGAGAACAAATTTTCAAAATCCATATTCAAGAATTTCGACCTAACCGTTGGGAATCATTTGATTATTCAAAATTAGCTCAATTATCTGAAGCATTTTCAGGTGCAGAAATCCGTCAAAGTATTATTGAAGCTATGTATCATGCTTTTTATGAAAAAAGAGAATTTACGACTGAAGATATTTGTTTGGCATTGACACAATTAATACCTCTTTCCCAGTTAGAAAATAATCAAACATTAAAGCTAAAAAATTGGGCAGTATCTGGCCGAATTCGGCTTGCCTCTTCAAAATCTATTTCTATGAATTAAAATTTTTATGAAACAAAATGTTTTTAAATCAATTGCTGATTTGCGATTTGCTATCTTTATTTTATTAATGATTGCTAGTTTAAGTATAATTGGAACTGTTATAGAGCAGGATCAATCAGTTGAAACTTATAAATTAAATTACCCTCTAACG
>JALLPA010000040.1:0-30892 GCA_036939895.1 Thalassiosira exigua
GGTGGTAAGCGTTTTAGTGAACCACCCCCGTGGTCAATTCTCACCCCCCTACTAATTAAGCACTGTAGGAATCAATTTCTCTGTAGGAGCATCTCCTCTTGCTTCCCCGCGCCCGGCACTCCCCGGCCGTTCTAAAGACCGCCGCCGGGGGACGCGTCGATGCCATCTTGTTCGCGGGCCGTCGAAGAATATACCCGGCCGCCGCGATTTCTGGCGTCTCGGAACACCACCGTTTCCCTCGGCCCCCGATCGCTCAACGTGTCAGTGTTGCTCAGCCTCCCCGGCTGAATCGCCAGGGATTTACCGTTACAATTTATATATCTCGGCTATGAACGATGGACGCGGCGCGCAGCGGGGGCGGGACGCCCGGTTAGATCGAAGTGCTTTCTTTGACACCGCACTTCTACATCTAGATCACCGCCCCATGACTGCTCGCATCTGCAAATTAAGCGCGAGGGAGGCCCTGTCTTCTTGCTCTCCGGTCACTATAGCCAGCGCCATCGATGAAAATACACAATTCGTTAATCGATATGGGGCCGACTTCGACCATAAGTATCGCACCAACGGCAGAGACTTTCCAGAGTTCGACGATGTTCGAGGCGCTGTGGACTGTATGACCTCCTTATTACTGCCCTTGGCAGCAGGGAGCACTGATATTCGAGTGAGAGACGTCGTCGCACGAGCCAACTCCGTCCTGCTCAAGTTTATGACATCTTTTCAAGGCATGAGTGATTGCGAGCCGAAGCTCGATCGTCGGGATGTGGAAAATGTGAGGAGTTTGTTAGAGGAGGGGCAAGCCATGGAGATGAGTAATTATGGCGTCGACGGAGGCCCCAGGCGCCCCGCCAGCTTTCCAGACATCGACCCTCTCGCTCTTGAGTTGGATACCTGGGGTTCCGCCTACCGATACCTTTACCCTTTGACAGAAAGGGCCTCATGGAATGGACGGGAGGTGGACCGTTTGTATATGCGTGCACTGGGAGCTTTTTCTCACCTCCACCATCCACAGACGCGCAGTGAGGACTTGCCTGAATATCGACGGGAAGGGGCGGATGCATTTTTGGGTATCACAAATCATATCGTAGCCGGAGCAACCAACTCTGTCCAGTGGAGACCCCCAGAAAGTGACATAAGTGAGGAAGTTCTACCTTTCTCCAACCAGGACGTAATGCTGCCAGAGGTGAGACGCACTTGCATCGCAAGCGTGATCGAAATATATAGGCGGTTCCGTCAAACCCGCCTGCTCGACATGTACTCCTGGCTGATCCTGGGCTCCCTGCAGCTCGAGCACGTGATGCGTTGCCCGCCGGGGATTCCTCCAGTGTTTAATTTGCAGTATCACCCACTCTGCGAGAGGTTCTTACAGGACCCTAATGATTTGAAGACATCCAGGCTGGCCATGCAGATACACTTGGAGATCGCGCGGTTATATACTCTGATTCATAGATTGACATTATGTAGTCCCTTGGACATTCTTCAGCACTTTGAGGGATATAAACACATCATTGCTATATCGGCAGAAGAGGAGTTGTTAGGAACCAAACGTGGGGCACGCACAGTACTGTGGATACGGGAGCGGATCGAGGAGGAGATCTCGGCAGCGACGCCCCCCACTAATCCTCATCATGCCATCATACCTTGCTTCCAGCGAATGTTGAAGTCGCATTGGGTTTGGGAGAGCATGCCAACTCAGTTGCTCGGGTCCCATGCCATATTTCAAGAAATAGCAAAAGAGCGGGGCGTCTTGGATGAATGGGACAAGGCCGTCCATGCGATGAATTGTCATCAAGCTGAAGGGCCAAACCCACCGCATCCATTGAGGCCCTTCCATGATCCCACACCCACTGGCTTGCATAGACGGTGGCAACTGGCCGAGTCCATGTGGTTTGCGACGCGCCCATCTCGTCGAGGTCGAGTCCCCTTAGCGAAGTGGTTGGAGACGTTTCATGACAGGGACCAATGGAAAGCGGACGAGCCCACAGCCATGTCTCCCACCAATCTTTCCAAGATTATCGAGGACATGCAGAGGTTTCAGCAGTTTGAACTGACCAGCACAGCCGTGGGGGAAGCCTTGTCCTTGGCGCGCAGGGTCCTGACGACAGCAGAGAGTATCCCGAGGTATATGATTTTGACAGACAGGAACGATGCTGCGTTTGCCGCTGCTGGGCCTCAGTTCGCTCTAGTGATCCGACGCAGCCTGCACCAGCACCTGAAGCACCTGCCCCATTGGCATAGGGAGTTTGGCACAGAGAGCACTCGCCCTCATCTAACATGCGTGATAACAAAGCTCCTGAAAGGGGCAGCAGACATTGATGACTCGGGCATTGCGAGCCTGGGTCAGACGGTGGATCAGCTCGTCGTGCACATCGCCTGTTTGGTGGAAGCCCCACACCCCACTGCCATGGAGAACATGCCCATGCTACGGGAGCTAAAGGAGTCATTGCAGCAGTATGGGAATGATCCGACACAAACCGGGCTGAACTACCTCCTAGCTCCCTCGACCATGGAGACCAGAGGCTGGAGCCCAAGCCCCGCAGAGAAAACCTATCGGAGTTGGCGAGCACAGACAGAATGGGAGGCGCTGCTTGAGCTGTCAAGATCGTTCTTCGGGCCGTTGGATCCTCTCGAGTACGAGCATCGTTTGAACACCTTTAACCGATCGCTGGGAAAAGGAACGTCACAGAGAGAGACAACGCGAAGGCCTGTTTACCAGTGGGTTCACATTGACGATCAAGGATACTTGTGTTCGTTGAAGACGAGGGCTATACAGGTGCCTCACTCAGAGGGAGACGGGTGGGGGAGGCCCAGGGGAGATAGCACGACCAGGCTTGTACACAGTCTGGAGCGTCTTAATCTGCCTCATGGGTGGCAACCCCCTTCCGACGAATGGATTCAGCGTCATCGTCACGGAGACTCAGATGTGTGGCAAACGCCACTCGACATCCGATGTACCTCCTTGGATTACGAGGAGTTTCGATCTCGGCTGGAGGTGATCCCTACGGAGTACTGGCGAGTAAACTTGCCCATCTTTCGCCACCATAATACAATGAGAACGAGTGCCTCCCCCTACGGTGGTGAGTGGGAACCAGAGGATGTCCAGAGGTGGAGGAATGCCGTTCTCGATGATGAGAAGTTGGATTACGCCAAGTTCCCCCCATTGCCTCCAGATAGGCTGGCGGAACTGGGAAGGGGGGATAATGCGTTATCCATAGACAGTGTCGTTGAAAATGCACGTGAAAGGTGGGGACCAGAGCGTGCTGTAGCACACATCTCGAGGACAAGGGCATGCTTCAATGCACCTGTTTCCAAGTTCTTGAAAAAACAATGGAACCGATAATTGAGCTGTAGTTGCGAATGCCCTTGTAAGGTGGGGACCAAAGCGTGCTGCAGCGGTTCTCAGCCGAAGGGCAGGTCCAACATCTATCGCCGGGGAGCAGTGACAGCGGCGGGTCTGAATCCCGGCGGAACTGAGAAGACAGACAAAGAAAAGGGGGTGAGGTGAGACAAGTCGAACCATGAGCAATCTGGTCAACAGGACCATCTATGAGGACGTCATTATGAAAGAGATAAATTCAGTTCCGTTAATACACTCATGTCAACTCTATTTCTTTCTGGAATCACAGAGGGCATGAAAATGTCGCAAAACATAGAGATACAACAGCAACAAGTCTCTTCTAGAAGCCCAAATGCCAAGACTGCAATTTTCTCCAATGAAAGAAGCGATCTCTGCCACTCTTTGATTCTTACTAAAGACCTCCGCGCTGTACTTTCTTCCTTTTCTCTTGATGGGGGAAGTCATGAAATTGTCTGCCTTGGTTCTGCTGACTTCTTCCACGAATAAATTTCGCTTTGAGTTGAACGAGTGTTCCTATCAATTCATCAACATCCTCTTCTGATTTGGCAGCATAGGCACATTCTTTGTAAGGTTTAAGAGCGAGTTGGTAGGGTTTTTGCTTCTTTGGGTTTGCCATAATAGCAAGTGCGTCAGATGAATGAGGGGTCCTGTCGTGGATGTAAGTGCCAAACCTCAGTGTAGTGTCCAACCCAAGATCATTTTCAGTACACTGAAAGAATGTCAAATCATATCCATCTTGTGGACGCTTCATGATACGCACAAATTGTGCAAGTGTCATTTTCAGCAGAAGACCACCATGCAATTCCATCATTTGGATCATATCGCTGGCAGCTCTTGTGTATTCCTCCCTGCCTTCTTCTCCATAGAAAAGTTCATATGATTGGAAATGTTCAGGTGAGAAGTCCTCCCATATTGGGGTACGATTCACCAGAGCGTAAAAATGACGGCATGGGCATTTCTCCCTCGTGAAATAATTGCAATCACACCTGATGAGCACATGACTGAAGTCACCAACGCTCACTTGTTCTATTCTGACTTTCCGTGTACGCAGGTAGTTGGGAACCGGGAAATTTTTGCATTCAGACTTAACATCACGATGGCATTTCTTAACCAAGCATGACATCACAGAGCCAGTATGTTCAATGGTGAAGTAGGTGTAAACTTTAAGAAGGCGAGTGATTAGCAAGACGCACAGGAATATTGTTAGCGTTTTTACATATGAGGATTCACTCACACCTAGAATGCTCGTATTGCTCCACAGCTAGTTTGCTCTTGTGCTCCACTATGTACTCTGATAAGCTGGCCATGACGAGCTCATACACTGAATCGTCCCTTTTTGGCAATCTTCTGTAAGTGAATCCTTTCATTGCTTCCTTCTGCAGTTTGTCAACCCGACGGTGTGTATGGTTCAAGATGGCTTGGGCAGAGGATGGCAGCTTCGCATTAGCTTGAGGGCCCGTAGGATCCCTTTTCAAGCTGGAATTGTCCGACTCTGTAAAGCAATTTTCGTCTACATTCCCACAATAAATGTCATTGAAATGACGCTGGCATAGCAATCCAAGAACAGGCTTGAAGCTGTTCATCACAAATTGTTTCGTGAAGGCAACCAAATTAACATTGAGTTTGCTATCGTTTGCACAGGTGATAAGGTATGAAGACATTTTTGCAAGTGAATCAGACTCTTGGGTTTCATTTTCAATGTCTTCGATGATATGGTAAAACCATCTGGACATGTCATCGACAAATAGCTCATCCCAATCGGAACGTGCGTATGAATTAGCCTTCTCTTGGTACCCTTTGTGAACCTATCCAACAAGATCACATGAATACAACAGAGTTTGAATAAGAAATAAACACGAAATCACTTGGACTCTTATACTATCAAAACATACCTTGTGCCATTTGCATAGCCTATTACCTCGAAATAGAGGACGCCTCTCTGCATTGGTTCCAAAAGTGACGTCAAGTCCAATAACCGCAGGAAACTTGAGATGGTACTTCTGACCTTGCTTTTGCACCCAAATCACAGCAAGAAGTATACTGCCATCACCTAAAGTAAGACCAGTAATAACATTCTTTATGAACAAAGATGCATCATGCTTGGTGGCAATTACTAGAGAGAATAGTTTTTGGGTTATTTGCAGTATACGCATGGAAGAAAAAAATAATCCAAACTAATATGCATGGCATACCTTCCTCATGAAATTTGCTGTTACCTTCTTTTCTCTTGGTGGATCTCCTTCTTCTCACCGTCACAGCATTCTGAGCCTCTACATAGCTTCCAATGTAAGCACGGTATGTGACATCCTCATCCTCTTGCAACTTACGAAGCAATTTCTCTGCATTCGATTCTATGCAACCATCTTGGGCACTATCATCGACAACTGATGCCTTGAGTGATGATAGAGTGGAATCTGACAGTTTGAATCCTGTTTTTCTTGCAATGAAATCTTGCACCACAATAGATCCAGCATTTCCCGCCAACAAAACTGCTGCATCATGCTTCACATCTTCATCGATGAAACGGGAGCTCATATATTTCTTATTGCTGGGAATGGATAGGTGACCGTTGTGTTTGAGATTGGATCCGCCGTTTTTCCGGATGAAATACTGCCCGCCTTTATTAACCTTGAGAACAATGCAAAAGTTACATAAGTCCTTCTTCCTAGCGGCACTGAAAGAGTGTGTGACAAGAACATCTCCACGACCATGATCAACAGCTCTGAAACATTTGCACTTGATGAGAGCACTAACGTTTTTTTTTGTGGAAGCAACAACGACTTCATAGCCGTTCTCGATACATGAATTCTTGTTCAGCATATAAGCAATCTCTTTTGGACTTCGATGCTTCTCATCGAAGTAAAAACGTTCGTCATTCTTAGGACACCACTTCAACGATGGATCTTGCTCTGACACCGGCGGAATGAACTGAACAAGGTCAACAATTCTTGAAGAACTTGAATTGCCAGGACTGTCGTACAGATTGACATTGAATTCCGAGGGAGTCCATGACTTATACCTATCGATGGACTCATGCAATACATTGAGATCAGTCATCGCGGATCTCTACTCCTGCAAGAAGGGAGACAAAGACACTGCACCGCAAACGTACAAAGACGAAGAGATTTACTGCCAAAGATGTTAAAACTAGGGCAAAAGCGAATTATTTAATCGAAATTATTAAGAAGATTGTGACCAAAGCTCAGAGTTGATGAAGGCTACTCCGAGGCGCGAGTTCGTAGCAGTATCTAGCGACGTCGCTACTCGTCCAAGCGTTCGTCATAGCTGCGATCGTCCTCGCAGCGGCGCAGCCAACGTCGTCATCGTCGTCACAGTCATCCTTCGAACCGTCCACTTGCCGCGCGAATTACAAAACCCCAAAAACGAATTCGTCATCAGGAAGATCGAAGCGCTCGCGGTCGTCCGATCCCCACGCTGACCAAGGTCGAATCGGTCGAGGCGCGCATCGCAGTCATCGAAGGAGTCAATGGAGTCAGGCTCGTTCCCACGTCCTCGGACCAACGCGACGAACGGCGACCCTCGGCGTGCTGCGTCTGTCCATAAATGTCCCCCAAAAGACATGACGAGCAAGTCGCACTCGCTGGGCAAGTCGCACTCTTGGTTGTACTCGAGCGACCCTCCTGCTCCAGCTTCAAGCTAGCTAGCTCTCATAAATTTCTTGACAGTCTTCCTGAAACCAAAACCACCAAAACAAACCACTCCTAGACGCTCGCTTCCACTGTGCCTCGGTCAGCATCTCTTGACACTGTCTTCCTTCTTACATTGTCTGCTTTCGCGCCTACAACAACCATTTCAGTTTGTCGGACGGTGATGGGGGGTGGGTTCGTCCGATCGGCGACGGGACAATGAAGCCTCTCGATCAGTTCGAGCGCCACTATCCTCCTTGAGGTCGCCTTCTTCGCGAACGTCGTCACTGGCACGACATCGCCTCGCTTCTCCTCTAGCGCGACGCCGCCCGCGCGCTCCTCATCGGGGTCGCCTTTCTCAAGATTGTGCTCCTCCTCGAGGCCGCCTTCCTCCTCCCCGAAGCCGCCTTCCTCATTCGTCAACAAAGCCGTAACCTCGCGCGACATCCTCGGGCACGAGCCCACAAGGGCAAACGACGACGTTGGCGCGGCGACGTGGGGGTGCAGGCGGTACTGTGCGAGGCCGGCTCGGGGGCGTGGTTGGGGCTCGCTTGGTCGCGGGGCGGATCGGAGCGGGTCATGGGGACGTTCTTCTCTTACTCGGGGCACCAAGAGCTCGGGGCAGGTCCGATCCGTCGTTCGTCGTTCGTGGTCCGTCGCCCGTCGCGTGGCACGGATCGGCGCTCAACGCTCAACGCGCGCTCGCTCGGGTGGCGTGATGAGTCATTCGGCCTCGTGGATGTCTTCGTGACCACATGTGATGGAGAGGAGGAGAAGACGGACGGTCATTGACGGTCATTGGTGTCCTCTTTTTGGTGTTGTGGGGACGAGTCATAGGATGGTTTTAGTACCGTAGAATAAAATAAAGTAAAAATTAAGTCTTGGTGTACCTAAGTAATTAGTCGTAACTTCAACCGGCGCTCCCCGTAGAGGCAGCCGTTCATAACGGTACGTACGGTATTGTGAATAAAACGTGTGTCTTGCTGTGGGTACAAAAAGGGGCCTGATACTGAATATCATCGCTAAACTCGACGCCGTCGGATTGTTGCTGTGCGTGGTTGCAAAAAAGGTACATCGCTAAAATCGACGCCGTTCGGTGTGTCGTGCTGCGGGCTGCGGGTGCAAAAAACGACTCGGGAGTAACTGACTGACGGACACACGGACACGGGCCGCGCGCTTTTTAAATGGAGTTCGTATCGTACGTAGATTTTTATCTCGAATAGGTGCGACTACGATGGACGACGAGGCCCAACCGCAAGCGGAGACCCCCCCGCCAGAGGAGGCGGACTTCGAGGACAATCCCAGCCAGAAGCATAAGACGGAGCTGGAGGTGGGACGGGGCGAGCCGGTTCCGCGCCCGACCCGGACGGGAGGCGGAGGCGAAAGCGGAGGCGACCCGAAGCTCGTCCCCCTCGGCGTCGCCCTCTTCGCCACCCTCGGCCTCGCCCTGCTGTACCCGTACAACGCCATCATCGCGTGCTCCGATTGGTTCGCCCACGCCCTCCCCGACGTCCCGAACGTCGCGGGATTGCTGGCCAACGCCAACTTCAGCGCCAGCTTGATCACGACCTTCTTGATCTTGGCGTTCGCGAGTCCCAAGGAGGCGAAGGAAGAGGAAGAGGAAGGGGGAGAAGAAGCCGTCGAACCCTCCTCCTTTACATATTCCATCGCCTCCTGGACCTCCTTCGTCTCTTCCATATCTTGCGTAACCTGCACCCACCTCACCCTCCGCATCTACGTCGGGTTTTTCTTCGAGGGGGCGCCCCTCCTGGCCTTCGCCCTGTTCGTGCCCACGCGGGCGCAGGCCGTGGCGCTGTCGTTCCTGGTGGGGATCGGGGACGCGCTGGCGCAGAGCGGGATCTTCCCCCTGGCGGGGAACGTCCACGCGCGGTGCACCGCCGCGGCGAGCCTGGGGAGCGCGGTGGCGGGGTTGATCGCGGGCTTGCTCAGGTTGTTGACCAAGGTGAGCGAGTCCTCTGCGATGCGAGGCTCTTCGTCGTTTTGTGCTTTGCTCTCCCAAGGTTCCATGTCGGTTCGAACATGTACTCCCGCGCCCGTCTCCATCGAACATACAACAGGCGGCGTTCCCCAGCACCGACGAGGGCATGCGCCTCAGCAGCTCGGTGTACTTCGGCATCGCCGCCTTCGTCATCGTCCTCTGCACCCTGGCCTTGTACGCCATCTACAGAATCCAGGAACATCTCATCGTCGCCTTCGTCGAACCGGAGTACGAGGGGATGTGCAAGAGCCACAAGCTTCGATTGGACTCGATACAGAAGAGCTACAACTTGGCGGGCGTCGGGAGTCTGAGGGAGGGGTCACAGGAGGACGAAGTCGAGGACGCCTATGCGGAAAACGAACGGGGCGTCGAGCGCACCGCCGAACCCTCCGACGAAGGCAACAAATCCAACGTGGTCGCGGCCTTCCTGAGAGCGACGGACGTCTACCGCGTCGCGCTTCGGTGCGCTTGGTTGCCGATCTCGGTGCAGTTCGTGAACTTTGTCATCACCCTGTCCCTCTTCCCGGGCCTCGGTGAGGGGCGGAGCCGCGTTTCATTCCCTCCCGTTCTTTCGCTCTCATCCCTCTCACGTCTTTTTTTCGCATCCGCAGTTACGAGCATGCAGTCCGAAGCGCTGGGGACCTGGCTCCCCGTGATCCTCGTGACGGTCTTCAACGCCGGAGACACGCTGGGACGGCTCCTCCAGCTTTCCAAGCCGGTGGAGCGCTGGATCGTAACCCCAGTGGGGGAGGACATCCTGCACCCCACCACCGGGGAGCACATCGGGAATCGCCGTCCGCGAATGAAGTATTCCATCGTCTTGCCGTGCGTCCTGAGATTGGCGTTCTACCCCCTGTTGCTCTTCTGCGTCAATCCGCTTTACATCAGATCGGATGCATTGAGAATCGTAATCGTACTCTTCTTCGCCATGTCCAGCGGGTGGGTGTTCAGCTGCTGCTTCATGCTGTGCCCGGAATTGTGCAAGGAGCCGAAGCACAGGGAGGCGGCGTCGCTGCTCATCATCGTCTCCACCCTGATTTCGTTGGGCGTCGGCTCTTCCGTTGGTCTTGGGATCCACGGTGCCGTTGTTGGGAATTCTTAGATATTTTCATCGTTGTGGGGGTCGTTGACTTGAACAGAATCTCATAAAAGCATCATGGTAGTTTGATTGCGATCCAGCCGCAACCTTGGCAACTTACTCTGCATGCCTTGGGGGCGTGACGCGGCGGCAGCTGACATGGCTGCAGCACGACAGTGCTCTCTAGTACTACACTACACATCTTAAATACATAAGAAGCCTTGGAATAAGGTAGCAGTCTTTGTTGCAGCTCACATTTGGGGCAAGACTTAACATTATTCGTGATATGGCCACACAACCTGTGACTACTTTCGACAATTGCTCCATGGAAAGATTCACAGCTGTGCAAGATATTACAATATAGTATGTGGTTCTAAATTGTTTTTGTACTTTCGTATGATTATTTATTGGTACCATACCAAATTTGTAGTATTTGCACCAAAACCAGTGGATACACAGCAAAGTCAAAAACAAACTGACATCCTCTAACAAAAATTATACAGGAGATAGTACATAGTGCTAAGATAGGTATTACAAATGCCTCTCAACCAACCTCAAAATGGGACAAGCCATGTGCTGACCATGCTCATGAATGCAGATAGTACAATCTGTATATCTTAACCGTTTTGCAATAATTTTGAAGGATAATCGTGCATTTTCAAAGGCATCCTGTGTTATTGCCTATCAGTTGGTCGGTCGAGATTGATGAGAATCCTGTCAGTAAAAATCAGAGGTGATTTCCATTGATTAATTGATGTAAAATGTTAATCTTTGAGGTAAAAATCCCCTTCCTGTTTGCCAGTCATTGCACATATAATACAGCAATGTGATAACGCAATATAATGCACAGGAAATGGCAAATTTGAGAGCAACCGTTGACTTGTGTGCCAATAAGGCGATCATTTTTAAGAACTCATACATCCTGATCTGGCACGAATACTTTTCTTTTTATGGATTCATAGGCCTTTATGTAGGAATAAAATGCGTATGTAGGTTATTCGCACAGCTCAAAATCAATAAAAATGTGAGACACCGTTCTAGCAGTTAAACCCGTACACTCTTAGCTTATTCATGAATAATGGATGTCGTATCATTCCACTTGAACTCCTTTACTGCTATGACAAAATGATAACTTAGCTTTTTCACCAATAAATGATTGATAGTGCTAATATCTGAACTCTACTATGATATGACAAAAATGATCTACGAAGTCAAATTATCCAACACTACCACCGGCTTTCATATTTTTTACATAAATAAGTGCAGTATTGATCTAATTTTCAGTTTTGTTATCTTCTAGAGTCAATCACTACTAGTGTTGCTATTTGCTCTTATATCTGCCATTTCTTTAGCAAGGATCATCACTATTAAAACATCCATGGTATGTGCTAAATTATTCTTGTATATTTAGATCAAGCGGATGACTTATTCTGTATTTTTCAGACTTGCTAAATCTGTGGTTCACCAACAAAGCAAGATTTTCCAGCAGTATTCACAGTCAATGACGTAGTAGTATATGCTAACCTATTCTTCTTTGTGAATGCCCGATGCAACCTGGCTACTAGGATCTTTAGATTTCGGGGTGCGCGATCAGAGATGTGAAAGGGAGTGAAGCTTAAGATTCGCCACTTGGCGAGGGGGTTGGGCGCAAGACAGGTTGCTAACCCTGGGGGTGTATCCTGGATGGTGCAGGGAGTGTCGGTAGAAAACCCCCGGACGGGAGGACTATCCAACCGCACCAACTTGGTCAGGGGGAGCTCTCACCTCTCATCTCCCCACTTTTTGAGGCTGACAGGGAGACATAGGGTTCTGGAAGAGTCCCCTGGTTTGCATCAAGGGACTGTGTGTCCTTCCGACCCGGTGCGTCATAAACTGACATGAGGCTGACAGGGAGACATAGGGTTCTGGAGGAGTCCCCTGGTTTGCATCAAGGGACTGTGTGTCCTTCTGACCCGGTGCGTCATAAACTGACATGTGCGCATGAAAAAAGGTGGGTAATTTTTTCCTACCTGGGCCAATTTTGAATACATGATTGGCCAAGCATACGCACAAACCACTCACTACGTAGCTACATATGATTTTTCACTTATTTTCTGAGAACAAGCCGGTGTGAAGAAAAATAAACACTAGAGGATGCTTGTAAATATATATTTTCCTGTTCTTTTATTAACTTTAACGGGATCTATAATTTATGTCTCCTTGACAAAGAGACCATTGCCGTCATGGCCATCCCCCCTCTACGCCGGCAGAAATTAAGTCAGAGTGTCAGCCACCGACATTCCATTATGCTTGTAAACGTCAAACCGACGGGCGACCTCATTTGGAGCATGGGAATTCATCCCTCCCTAGAATTCATGGGGTTTGAAGCCCTTTACAAAATTATTTAGGCCCTGGTAGAGGGTGATTGAAACGCTGCTTTACATCTGCTGGAGGCAATTCCTCGCAACTTCGAGGACAAGCAAGAGCTCCGCTGGCGCTTCACAATCTCCGTAACAATGGGATGGCACCGGTGTTGTTGGGAGGCCACTAATATATTGTAAGAATAACTTTGTCTAGGCGAAAGGCAGCAGAATTCTAACTTAATTTTATTTCACCGATGTCCACTGGTGCATTTGCCCAGTTCCGGAAGCCTTGGTGCCCCCGCCTTGCCCCCCCCTGCAACACAGCTGATAGCCAAGGTCTTTGGCTATCGAATACTTGCAAGCCGGCGTGATGGGGCACCAGTTGGTGGTATGGATGCTGACAGGCGCCAGCGGACGTCATAGTTTGGGTTCGATTCGGATCGCACATTGTGTCTTATCTCTTGTCGTTTTTGTATGTTGTGCAACAGGCAGTGGGCAAAAAACATAGGTAGATACAAAGATAGAGATCAACCATTCTGATCCTATCAATAACCCAATTTCACACCTCGGCTAGGAGGCTGGATTTTCTTCAATATCGGCAGTGAAGACATGTCCACATTTGTCATGGAGAGTGGAATGTGCAAATTTTATAGATTTGGGGTGAAGAAGACCTCACGCAGCGAATGAGAGGTGCAAAAGTAGTCAATATTTCTGCTTCTTATTTTACTAGTTGTTTGTCTGAAAAGTTGTCCGATTTTTACGTAGCGTGGTCCACACAGAAAAAAACTACCCAGGTGGGCACGTGTGTTGCGCTACAGTGTGGTGCTTGCCTCTACCTACTTGTGATTCCGTTGGGTTCTAGGGAGTGGGTGGTGGGCTTCGAGTTGAAACTTGCTCATGCGGCCAGAGCGAACAGACCCCGTTCCCTCAACTCACACTATCTACCAGCCCTGTCATTAAGTAAGTAAGTGTCTAACTGTTACCCCTAGTCTGTGCTACTGCTGTGAACACCCGGTCAAGTCAGGAAGGAGCTGTGGGAAACAGAGACAGGGGTCACGCCTGGACTGCAGGAATGGCATCATCTGACCAAAGAGCCGATGCATCAGTAAAATCAACCTGAGGATGATGGGCTGTTGGGTCAAAGTCCTCGTTGTTGGGATCCATCATTCATTCAAGAAAATTGCCTTCACGAACACTCACAACTTCACTGAGGCCAGTCCTCTTCTTCTCTGTTCCTCCAAGACGTTATTCAGCGGCACCAGCCCTGATGGCGCCCTTCTCCAAGCCGATTAGCTAACCAATGAGATTTACGTATATGCATCAGAATGGAAAACGAGGCCATTGCAGCCTACATCATCCAGTCATGTTGACAGAAGAACGACAAGTAGGGTTCTTCGTTTTCAATAGGAGATACGGCCGACCTTTCGTCTTGAACATCCAAATGGCCACTACATATGGTGGCAATTATGCCATTGCAATGATCTATGCCACCCTTGTCTCCTTTGCTGATCGGCTCCTGTAGCATCAACAGCAATCAACCACGATACCATCCTTTCATCCATATAGCGCTCTTGATCTTCCAAGCTCGGCTTGCACAGTTCGTGGGGGATCAATACCAACAAGCTTAGCATCTACTGCTCATGTTGGCTCACATCCGACAACAGCAGCGACTACTGTCCAAGTTGGATCCGGCAAGGTGATACCCTCCGATACTACTTATCAATACACAGCCTCCTTGAGGCATCCTCAGTCCGGCTCTCTGCCTCTCGAGGTCATCCATGCACCTGATGAGTTGTCATCGCCCCCAGCAGCAGATAGAGCACCAGCTTACGTTTCCGACAAAGCACCACACCCATGTGCACCCCGGAAACAGTCTGTCGATAGCATCATATATTTGCACAGTATCAATGCTAACCTAGCTTACATCAGTTGTTCACTTAAGACTGATAAGTGGTCATAAGTCATCAAACCTATATGACTAGCACCACCTTACTGGCTTGGGCATTTAAGAAGGCTTGTAAAAAAGTTATTTTTACATGTAAACTCGCTTACTGTCAAACAGAGTAGTTTGGGAAGTCAACTAGAATGTTTATTAGTAAACATATGTAATTTACCAGTAAACAAAAACCAAATGGTGAGTAAATTATTTTTGTTTAGTAGGGTAGGTAGCTAAATTTAAATGACCATGTTATTTGTGGTTGCAAAAGCATTTTTATTATTAAATTATTTCTTAGTAATATCGCCACTTTTAAAACTGCCAAGAAAATAAAATTGACACGCGCTGTTTCACCAATCCATGCCATCCTAGCAGTTCCTGACTCTTACATTAGTGTGACCACCCTTCCCTCCTCCTCCCTCCCCACACCATCAACCGTCAGCCCCAACTTCATCCGCCCTAGTGTCCCCTACTGCCGTAGCAGCCATCAGGGTCATGTCGAGATTAGCGGGAGCAGCAATCCCCTTTTCCCTTCCCCCGCTATACTGCTCATGTACTCCTTTACAGAGGAGAAGCTCCTGCAAGAAGCAGAGATGGTACGTCAGGTTAGATCATTGTTTGACTTGAAGTGACCAAAATTTGGGCCAAAAACACTTACTTGCCACCCCCCCCACCCCTGCTCTCATCAGTGTTGGTGTGCCACGCCGCTCCGTCCTTGTCCCCAGAAAAGCCCATCCGCCGGCTGGTACCTGCGCGAAGAGGGAAGGAGCGTGCGCCTGAGTTCAGTGTTGTGGAAAAAAAATTCCAAAACACTCAACATACCCCACCCCCGTCCTCGGGAAAGCAGCGCGTGAGCACCTGCACGAGGCAGGAATGGTAAGTCTGTGTGCAGTCGTTGAGGGAGTCGACGCATTGACGCATCGACGCAAAAAATACTCACGTTCTGCCCTCCGCGTAGCCTCACAATTTTTGAGGGACAAGTAGCTCCAGCGCCGCAGTAGAGCGAGACAGGGATATTTCTCGTCAACACACGAACGGATGAGGGTCAAGAGAAGGGGGAGCGGCTGCTGTCAAGTTGATACCGGCAACAGGCGGGTGAGGGGGGGGATGGAGGCGGCGGAGGATTACAAGAGCGCGCTGTTGCACCTGGTCATGGCCGTCTGTCGCGGTCGCCGGCCTTGGCTTTTGTTGTTTTTTGTTGTTTTGTGTTTTTTTCTTGCCGTGCGTGTTGGCAACCGTCAACCGCACTGCCAGCGGTGTTTGTATCCGTAACCTCCTCCTCCTAGATACTTGCGATCTCACCCGTGTGAGGCAGGGCAACGGGCCGTAGATATTTCTACAAAGGAATTAATAATCAGAACTATTTCGTTCGTTGCATTTTTGCACGAGTTTGAAATTTCAAAAATACCTTTCAAAAATAACGAAAGAAATGGCTTCTCAATTGTAAGAAACAAAACATATGTTACACATTCCTTCGTACAAATATATGAATCATAATGTAATGTAATATATGTAAATAATTGTATGTAATTAAAACATCGATTTGTTTTTTATCGAATAAAATTAATACAGAGATGCTGAATGTTTTCACCAATGGAAAACCTTTTGAATTTCAAAAAGCTCTTTTTAACATTGATGATTTGATTTTGCATTGATAATAAATGACTGCAATAGTACACATAAGTTGTTATTACAGGACAAAGAACGGATAATCATTGAGCGATATGGTTATATCAAAATTGCCCTTTTGATCTAAATAAAAATGTCTACCCCGGAATCAATATATTATTGCAATTCTGTCAGTTTTAGCTGCATCTTGGACATTTAAGACCAGATCAATCTTGGGTATTTATTATTAAACATCTGATTTTACTCTGATCATAAATGACTGAACCAGTAAACATAAGTGGTTATTCTAGGGCAATAAATAGATATATTTAATGCAAAATGGTTACTTCAAAAATGCCCTTTTAGAGCAAGTACTTTGATCACTGCATAGTCAACTCTTTATTGCGTTTATGTCATTATTGGCTGCAATTTGTACATTTAAGACCAGATCAGTCTTGAGTGAGTTTCTGATGTGCGTCAAGCAACAAGAGTTTCCTATCCTCATTAGTGTAGTTTTGGCATCAACTACTGCCTGTGCATCCCATCACTTTCCAATATCTATGGTCACTTCATTCTATTTGCACGCCTCATTTGGCCTTGCGACACAAATATCGGGCTCAGTAGATCATCTAAACGCTCACCTCAGCACTATGATTCCATTGAACATTCCTGACTATCCGATCCAGCTTAAGATCCTGTTCACCAATATAGCAGTTCCATGTCAGATCCTCCTGTGTGGGGACAACCTTTGTTTCCCTGTATGCACCATCCATGGCCCTTCAGGACTCTTTGCCAAGCTCTGATGCCCCTGGGATTTATATCTGCAGATGTACCTTGGTTTGAGGGGGGGATCATCAAGCCGGACCCACATCAGATCCATGATTATCAAAGGAGTCCATTCGCAAAGTACTGGCTCTGTTGGCTCAAGGTCGAGACTACCTCGTTATAAACCAAGGAAATCTACCTCTGAACGCCCAAATGATGTGCCTCTAGTCAATGACAGTATACAGTGCAGCAAGCACACGAGCGCGCATCACAGCAGCAACAACCAGCCATTGGTAGCCCCTCAATAGTTTGTGAGCAGGACAGCGGGTCCAACCAGCCATCTTTGCTATTGGCATGGGCAACCTATCTAGGATCTACGCGGGACCTCCAACTCGCACCGCTGTTGAGCAACCAGCACTTACTTGATGCTGACAATGATCTCCCTGATGACAATGCAGGAATCATCTTGTTGGCGGGTGGCTTCCCAACGTCTCCTTTCAATGACAATCACGTGAGACTACAATTCCACATTAGTTCGTCATCCAGGATGAAATTAAATGTTTTGCACCAAGCTGGATTGCATTCGTGACCAAGCTAACCTCCCTCCTTGGCCGCATCCATGATGTCAGAAGAGCTCAGGCTCACGATATCAGGACTGTCCTTTCAACTTTGATCTCCTCCTCCATCATAGCAGGCAGCAACAGTCTTTGCAACCGATCATGGGATACCACATCACACAACACTAGCTAATCTGTCCAGCGTTGCAGATCCGAACTCCTCATGTGAGAAGTTGCCGTTTTTACCACTGATGGCCATTCAACCAGCATCTAGCTCATCAGATACGCTTCTACATTGCATCCCCTTTCCATTGCCACCACGTTTCACCCATTAGGCGAGGGTATCATCAAAAGTCGCCAAGGAGGGATAGAGTGCATCGGCATCATCCGCCTGACTTTGAAACCCTGAGATGCCTCGTCATCTGGCACTGAACAGGACCATGTCTTCCTGTATGGTAGTCCCTGGGAGACCTACGTTGTCAGAAGTTCCTGCCAATGTGTCACTCACTTCACACTCAATACAAGGTTTTGTCAAGCATCTGTTGGCCTGCTCCATGTCACACCACTTGACTCTGCTTGGACCTTCTACAAGGCCCTCTCATCCAACTTACCCCTGTGGAAAGCCACCGTTCCCATCACTGATGGGCACTCCACCCGAAGCTTGCACATCAGATGCGCTTCAGTATCCTATTATCTCTCCATCAGCACCATTGGTCATCCATTGGGCAAGGGCTTCCCCAAAAGTCACTCAAGAGGGAATACTGGAGCTATCACCATCTAAAGTAACTGGCGGAAATCTTGGACAACCCCATCCCTGTGATCTATTTCTATTCATCATCTGGCGCTGGACAAGGCTGCTCTATGCAGTTCAGTCATCTCGACAAGTCTGACGTCTATTCAGAGTGCCTGCCAACGTATCATTCATGCCTCTCTACACGATATGATTCGGCCACACCCCTGACGGATATCTCGTCATCACCCAACTTGACATTGCTCCAGACATCGACATCTGTGTCCAAGTATCCTCTTGTGGCCTAAGACACATTCGCACTCGACGATCATACAATCCTACCTGGTTCAAGCAAATGGCACATTGGCAACCTCCAACATCATGTATGTGCAATCAGCCATCTGACTCTGACGTGCAACGGATCCAGTTCAGTGTCTTTGACTGCAGATGGCGTACATCGAAATGTGGCAACACCGACTGTCATCACATGCGCATTTCTCCAGCAGACCATTCTTGGCACCAGTCCCATCTCTTTCACCTGCCCTACGTGCGACGATGACATGCCTCGATCCAGTCCAGTGCTGTGTCCTCCGGCTCTGTCCCTGTACTCGCTACCTCCTGGTCAGGACTTCCTAACTTCTTTCCGATGTTGCACTCAAAGGGAGACAGAGGGAGGACGCGATAACCAGCGCAGTCTCCTAGCTCCTTCGTCCGCAGTCCTACTGTTCCTCCTTATCGGCCTATGATGTACCAACTACGGCTCAATCCAACTAATAATGGCCTGCATCCATCAGAGGGAGTTCAGCTGCACAAAATTCTACTTTGATCTCGACATTGATCGACGACAATCCCTGCCCGATCTTCCAACCTTCTTTGGTCATCCCATTCGCATGAACAGTCATAGCAATGAGAGGGAGATTACATGCCATGCACCAATGCCAGCAGGCTTGCAGCCGCCGACGAAGCATCCTACAACTATTCAACAGCCTTAGTCTCCCTTCGATCAAGTTGAGGTGGGGTCTCCCCTTGATTGAAACAAGGCAGCAGTTGCCAGCAAATCCACGAGCTTGGATCCTTCCAGTCAGAATGCTCATCCAGCCGTGAACGGTAATGATCACCCATCGGCGCAACTGACCACCACTTTCAAGCGCACGAGTGCGGAGAATGCGGCGACACTGCATCCTCTATTGATTGCGTCAGTGATCGCCTGCCTCTTGAAATCCTCTGGCCTGATCGAAACGATCTTGCTATTGAATTGATCTCTGGCAACTTGTGCCATGCCATCTCATTGATGTGCCACTCCAGCTCAGTCCGTCCTTCCCAGTCTCTACCACAGTTCATCACTGAATCCTGCGGCGACAAGTACGGCCTCGAGATCCTATCTCCAGAGTCTTTCACGTCTTCTGAACGACAACTGGCGTCCACCGAGTCTTCGCCCCTGCGGCAGCTGCGTGACGATGTGACATCAGTCATCTATTCAGTGGACTATCCAAGCAACAATGACTTCGAGCTCATCCTAGCTCATGTTGGCCATGCCTCAACAGTACTATAGACAGTTACACTCCCTGAAGTGTATGTCTTCCACCTGCACCTCCACGGCCTTCTATCTCTGTTACAACTGCAACCTCCAGCGGGTCAAGCTCAGTCTCAGAGAGAGAGTGAGGGTGGAGTTATCCCTGAGCTTCTCTGTGTTACCACTGATCTGAGGGAGCTTTTCCCTGTCTATCTTCTCAATGATCCAAGCAATCCTATGCTCCTGCCTTTGTCCATCTTTGTCGGCAAGCACTCCTTTGGAGGGAGTAACAGGACTACCTCCGGAACGGCCCTCTGCAGAATCTTCATTGCTAACGTTCCCAAATGCCTCCCTGGCCTGGATCATCCTAGCTTGAAAGCCATGCTCTCCTCCTGCAACATCTCTTGGACTATCATCTTCGGGCGGCATCATCATACTGGACTATCAAGAGTCGGCTACAATTACTATGGCACTTTGCGGCTTTGCCTTGACAGCTTCGACCCATCCACTGTCATCATCAAGCATCTGAAATGGCAAGGGCTCCTGCAGCACTCCAGCTTCGGATCGGACCCCAATGCACCAACTCCTTCTGCTGCAACAACCTCTGCTTCATCTGCTACACATATGCCTCAGCACATGCGCCTTCTTCTACATGAAGACAAAAGAGTGACCCGTTCCTCTCTGCTTATCTGATCTATCCTTCCTTGGCCCATGACTCAACAGGGTACGATACAATGTGGCTCAAGCCAAAGTGATTTCGAATGGTAGCAGCAATCAGTACCAACTGCCCAGTCGAGTCTGCTCATCGAATGCACCTGCTACAACATACGAGTCTTCCATCACTTCACTGCCTACGTATGCTCTCTTATCATGTGCCCTAAACATCGGACCCTTTGGCTTCTCTGTCCATGCTGTCAAGTCATTCTATTGACTCCCACTTCACCCAGGACTGCTTAAGAGGGGGAGTATGGGATTACCAGGCTTCATTGCCTTGGTATTATCCGTGGACATAGTCGTAGGTATACTCAACAGACAAGCAAAGTTACGGCAGCTTACGTGCTTGCCCACTCTCATCCATTGAACTCTCCAGCAAGCTGCCCAGCAAGTGATCTTGCATGCACTTGTGCTGCAATCTCTCAGCAGCACAGATACAATCTTGACCAAGGCGATCATCATCGGTTCGTTTGCAGGCGCATGATCACAAAGTGTGACCAAGACAATGATCACGCTTGTCTCAGGCTCCAAGAAGGCTTACGTTCTTGGCTCACAAAGATCTATGCTTTGTACCTTCTTGTACAATGCAATCTTGGCAAGACTCTAATCTTGCTTTACTGATCGTACCAAACAGATCAGCAGACCAAAAATTGATGTTGTGACATTGGGTTTGGACAGTTCTACGAGTTCATACTCTACGTAGGAATTAAAGGAGGAGCCGCGATCGAAACCATATGGGCTGGGATGAAGACCTATCTGCAGCCTTCCAAGGGTGATAAAATCTCTGGGAAAAGAAATTTTGTGAGAGTTTGAAGTCAGCCAAAATACTTCAAATGAGTGTGAATGCATGCAAATAGTATGGTAGTGAATGGCGAGAGGATAAATGACACGCAAGAGTGGTGGAGGAACAGAATGTTACATATTGTTCGTGAGTGAGCGGAGGGAAGCTCACTATGAATTCCTTGGTATAAGATAGTCAATGTCATTCCGACATCTTCAAAAGATCATTGGAAACTTTTGCATGTAGTAATTCCCACATACCTCCAAGATGATTTGGGAGGTGTTTACTTGCTTCAAGCATCGCGACTTTGCAATTTCAAGATAGATGATACGCCACGTGAGCTATTCTGACTCAGGAAGTGTCCAGTAGGACCTAGTTGGGTATATAAAATACCCGCCCCTCACTTGGAGGTTAGGAGACAAATGTGGATGGAGTCAACCTACGAGCCACTAAAACATAAAAAAAACTTTTGGATCTTGGTATATTATTCTAACTTTGATTGGTTGATCGAGAGACCGGTCTTTCTTTGAAGTGTTGAATCGACCGCCACATCAACCAGTCAGTCAATCTCGAAAGCCAAGGTCCATAAAATGTTGGTCACTCACACTCTCATCCGTTTCAGGAGAGAATGAACAACATCCATAGGATTGCACGAGGCTAGGGGGAGACCGTGATGGTTCTCACTTTGGACGTGGGACTCACGGAGGTGTGCGTCGCGGTAAAGCCACACGGAGGAGGAGCTAGAGTCCTCCCGACTACATCTGCGTGGGAATTTTTATTGCACATGCTATTTCCTCAAACATCATTGGGTTTCCGGGTACAAGAGCCGGGCAACACAGCGATAGATCTTTCACGAATTCGTTTTATTCGAGTTGATTTGAGAATAGTCGGACGATGTCATCGCTTTTCCCGAGGAAGCGCTGCTCTATTAGAGCCATCATATGCCCTTGCATGCATTGTTAGTTTTGTGCTTTCCCCCTGTAGCCATGCCAAGAATTGAAAGCGCTGGCATCTCAACTAGAATTGCTGATAGTTGTTGCTGTTCACCTCTTTGATATTCCTATCAGATATCAGAACTGGACATTTTATGGACATTTTAGTGTTTCACCTCCGTCCCAAAGCGTCCGTTTACGGATACATTTCACAAACGTCCACAATTAAGTACAGAGGATCTAGTACATATCAGAAGGGACGGCGTCCGTTCCTTGGTCCGTTCATGTGTTTTCTGCCCAATTTTCCGCGCCGCTCGTTCTTCCTCCACCTCCCTCGCGACTCGCTTCGCTCCGTCGCCCTTCGTCCTTCTTCCTCCTCGTCCTCCGTCCCTCGCTCCCATCCCGCTCCTCTCTCGACCTGCCCTCGACACCATTCCCGCCGGCGCCGTCCAGTTCCCCGTCCCCCGGTCTCCCGCGATCCCCCGAGCGAGCGATCCGGGCTGGCATCGGGCGCCGGTTCGATCGGGAAAGCCGGAGAAGCGGGAAGGGGGCACGGCAGGGCGCGGCGCAGTTCGCGCGGGCGGCGCGGTTTCGGCGCGGCGAGGGCTAGGTTGATCGCGGTCGGTCAGCGGGAGGGCGCGACGTTCGTCACAGGTGCGAGGAAACCCCCCGCCTTCCTCTGGAAATCTTGTGGGGTAGGGGACAAAATTTCCACCTTCTCCAGCCAGGGAAAGGTCGTCGAACCGTCGAAAAAGGGCCGCGGGGACTTCGGCGGAGATCGCGCCCTCGGGGGGGACGAGCCGTTTTCGGGCAAATGAATCTTGGGCACGTTCCGCATGCGAGTTGCCCCCTGCCTGCGCGATTCGCGATTTCCCCGCCGAGCGCCGAGCCCCGGGCCGGGGAGGGAGTCGGAGGCGTCCCTTTTCCGCCCGAGCTGTCTCGTCCGGGCTTTCGCTCTCCCTCGAGCCGCGACGATTCGGAGGTCTCGCTTCGTCCGGGCGGCCGGCGGAGGGTGTCGGGGCGTCGGGGCTTCGGGGCGAGGGGGGCTCGAGCCGGGGCAGGATGCGAACGACCGCTCGCGCTCGGGGGGGAGGTGTGGCGCGTGGCGCGCTCCGCGGAACCTCGGCCGCGAACTTCGTCGGGTCGGCGTCGACGGCGACCCGGGGGTTCCGGTCGCGCCATCGGTCTCTCGCGGCGCGATTCGCTCTCGGCGCTCGGGATTTTCCCCGCGCCGCATCCGCGTCGTGGTTGCGCCCTCTCGACGGAACGGTTTCGGCGCGGCCGATGTCCGTGTTTCCGTCCTCGTTTCGGCGCCCGGCTTCGGGGGTAGATGGGCCCGGACCTGCTCGCCCTCGGACCTGGGGACAATATTTTTTTCATCGATGGAATGTATCTATCGCAACCCGAGCACAAGCATTGGTTGCAATATTTCATCGGCCAGCGCTATTTTTTTGGATGTATTGGTGCACCGTGCAGCGACGCTTAGCTGCGTGCTGTGAGGTTGCGGCGTCGAGGGACCGACCTGGTGGCCGCACAACGTGCCCCGTTTTTGGAAAGGGCTCCCTGCGGTGGTTTCGGTCCGCCGAAGCGACGCAGTTGGTCGCTTTGTTGGGTCTGCAAACCGAGGGCCTCACATCAAATCGATGTTTGTTGCAGTTTGACGGAGTCGATGCGAATCCTTATTCATTGCAAAATATTCATTGGCGCAATGACATGTCGCATCGAGTCCTTGCAATTCGTTTGCCATGTCATCGAGTCGGGGATGGCCGGCCTGGGTTTTGGGCCCATTTTGCGCCGTCGCTCTGCCTCTGGTTTCGGCGAAGATGTGCGGACGATGGCGTCCCCGCTCCCGATCTGCTCCCATCCGACCGAGACCACATGAACGTTTGGCCAAAGTAGGAATGCCTGTGAGGGGGATCCCTTGAAATCTATTCACATGACTCTATGGGACATATCATTGATTGGCCACACCTGAAAAGGTGTGGATCTACTGGAAATACGGCGATGGATATCCATTTCGAGGAAGTTCGACCATATGACCATATATTTGAAGTCATTGCTCCCGTTGCCAGTGGACTCGGTTTGTCGTCATTTTCCATTGCTCATAGCTGTGCATCTTCATGAAGCCATCTTCACTTGCCCGGGGGTTGTAATTGGCATGATACGACCGTCCAGAAATGTGCCAACACTCTGTCTAACCCTATGATTTGACCTTTCGCTTTCAGGCTTGACAGGCTACCGCCCAGAAACGGAGGAAAGCCCATTAGCACGCCCGACATTGCGAGCAGGGAGCAATGACATCCTATCCACCGAGGAGGCAGGTGTTCCCCCACCGTCCAGGCGCCGCCTCCGACCCTGGGAGCGGGGACAGCAACGACAGCGGAGGGGAGGGAGGCGCCGACGCGAACGAGACTCCCTCGGTGCCGCAGTGGCAGGAGGACCACGGATCCGTCAACTCGGCGGGGACGGATCGCGCCTCGAACCACAACACCAACCGGGAGGGCCACCCCCCGAAGGAGTGGAGGGACGAAGCGCAACTTCCGCAGACCCCCGCTTCGCCGCCTCCGTCGGTCGCTCCGAACGCGACGGTCCCCCTGCCGGTCCCGGCGACGGTCCTGGCGATCGACGGCGCCGACGGGAGCCGCGTCATGGTGGAGGAGGGCGCGGCGGCGACGGTCGACAGCCCGGTGAAGCTGACGGCCGAGGCGCTGGCCAGGCTCCAGCAGCAGCGGGCGAACGTCGACAGGGGGCCCGGGACCAGGGCGAACGAAATATTCGGCACCGTGGAGGTATTGAGCAACCTGAGCCGGAGCAGCAGCGAGAGCGGCTACCTCAAAAATGCGTATCGAGCGGGCGGGAAGACCTCCGCGCCCTCGTCCTCGGCGGCCTACGATGGCGGCAGCGGGATGGCCAGCTCAGCGCATTTTCAGCCGTTTGGAGAGGACGTCTCCTCCCTCGGCTCGCTGGCGGAGGTGGCGGAGGCGACCGAGGACGCCCAGCCGCCCGCGGTCGGAACGGGAGGCCAGGTGGGAGAGCAGCGGGGCGCCGAGAGGGAAGTGCCACCCAAAACCGACAGCGAGCGCCCCCCGAGCACGGGGAAAAGGGTCTGGTCCGAGGCGGCGGCGTTCGTCCCCACCTCCACGTCCTCGGAAACACCGCCAAAGGACAACCTCACTGGCTCGGGGCACAGTCCGGCCAAGAAGCACCCTCGGCACTTGAGCGAGATTCCCCTCCTGCTCCCCACGCCCGTGGAGCTGGTGGGGCTGAACCCTTCCCTCACCCCCCCGCACAGCCGCCGCCACACGGTCGTGGACGGCAACAGCAAGATCTCGCGGGATCTGTCGTTCTCGGACCGGCTCCTGCCCATGGGGAACGGGAACGCCCCCCGGGTCCAGGTCGACTCGATTCTCGCGAACGTCCGCCCTCCCTCGGCCCCCTCTCCGTACACCTCGCCCAAGCCCCCGGCCGACCGAGGCGGGATTGCGCGAGGCAGCCTCACCTGCTCCCCCAACGTCGTCGGGCGGCCGAGCAGCGCGGGCGCCGGCGGCGGCAAGAAGGCCGCCTTCGCGGAGCCCGCGGCGATCTTGACCCGCAGCTCGAGCAACGCCTCGTCCTGCACGCACGGGACGTCCGGGTCCTTGACGGGCCGGATCCGCTTGGGCGTGTGCGCCATGGACAAGAAGGCGCGGTCGAAGCCGATGCAGGAGATCTTGAAGCGGCTCGATCCCGCGACGTTCGAGGCCGTGTTCTTCGGAGATCGGGTCATCGCCGGTGTGCGACGTCCTCATCGCGTTCTACTCGAATGGATATCCCCTGGAGAAGGTGAGTGCTTTCCTGCGCGGGTCGACTCTTTTGGATCGTGCCCCTCGTGCATCTCAAATACCTCACTCTTGTTTGCTTCCCTGGTCGCGCTTGGGAAAGGCGGAGGAGTACGTGGCTCTGAGGAGGCCCTACTTGCCGAACGACCTGAGGATGCAACGAACCCTCATGGACCGGAGGCGCGTGTACGATCTGCTGGAAGAGAGCGGCATCGACGTCCCGAGGCACGTCTTCATGAGCCGAGACGGGTACGTCTCCACGGGCACGGGGGACGGACCCAAGAAGGAGGGAACTTCCCCCAAGAAGAGGGAGGTCTACCACGGGGGGTACGGCGAGTACAACGACGAACCGGAGATCGACGAGCACGACGACCACATCGAGGTGAACGGCGTCGTCATTCACAAGCTGTTCGTGGAGAAGCCGGTGGACGCCGACGATCACAACATCGCCATTTACTATCCCAGCTCGGCGGGGGGCGGGTGCAAGAAGCTCTTCCGCAAGGTGGGCGATCGCTCGTCCGAGTTCTACCCCGAGATCAACGATGTACGCCGAGACGGGAGCTACATCTACGAGGAGTTCATCGAGACGCAGGGCACGGACGTGAAGATGTACACGGTGGGGCCGGCCTACGGGCACGCCGAGGCGCGAAAGAGTCCGGCCGTGGACGGGAAGGTCGAGCGGAACGCAGACGGGAAGGAGGTGCGATTCCCCGTCATATTGACGCTGCGCGAGAAGGAGATCTCGAGGAGGTGAGTGCGGTTTTCAGTGAGAGTGCGTTCTATTTCAAGCGTCCATCCTGAACGCTTTGTGCGCGGGGGCACCACCAGGATTGTCCTGGTGTTCAAGCAGCAAGTTTGCGGCTTCGACATTCTGCGCATCCAGGAGGGCGACTCCCTCGTGTCCTACGTTTGCGACGTCAATGGCTGGTCATTTGTAAAGAACAGCAGGAAGTATTACGACGACTGCGCCCAGATCCTCAGTGAACATATGCTTGCAGCTCTCAAGCCCAAGTCTATCAGCATGACGGACCTCTCGACGTTGGCGCCCCTCCTGACCACGTGTGAGGATATTATCCCGGAGGCTGGGCCCAAAAGGAAGAAAAAGAAGGGCACCCACCACCACCACAGGGGACACAGCATCGCAGATCGTGTCAAGATGATGCTAATGGGGGAGGAGGATGGTAGTGGCGAGCACGGTGTCATGGAAGAGGAGAACGACAAGGTCGGCGACTTGCAAGGTTCAGACTCCGGAAGCCACGGGACGGGCGGAACCGGCAGCGCAGCGCATGCCGAAACCTACGAGGAACCTGTAGACTTCACGACCAACCCGATCCGCAACCTCCCAGATCAGCTCGCCACCGAACCGGCGTCCATCGTCCCGTCGGGAAGCAGCTCTTTGGCGGACCTAGACGACAATTCCCTGAGCGGCCGGGAAAATGGGACTGCCACTTCGCCCCCCTCAACCCACCAGGAGGAGTTGCGCTGCGTCATCACCATCATCCGCCATGGCGATCGCACCCCAAAGCAGGTCAGTCCAATACTTCCTCGTTATCCTCGCTTGTTAGTGCACCTCATCTCAACGCTTTCCCGATTTCTCTCCCGAGCAGAAGCTCAAGGGTGTCATGAAGGAAGAGCACTTTTTACAATACTTCCACGACCACACCAAGAAGGTGAAAAAGGATCTCAAGGTGAAGGCCAAGAAGGAGATGAAGGATTTCCTCCACACAGTCAACGCCGTTATTTCCGACTTGGAAGCGGAGGACTCGGGAAAGAACCGGGTTCTGCTTAACCGGGCCCGGCACATCCGGGATGTACTGCTGGTGAGTTTGTTGATAAACGTGTGTGGACATGATGCAGTATTCCCCTCCAGCTGAAGTGTGTACTGATTGGCATTATCTTCGGCTGAAGCGCTGGAAATTCAGCGGCCTGAACCGCAAGCTGCAGATGAAGCCGAGGAAATGGGCCGAGGTCGAAAACTCCGACGGCGCAACCTCGACCGAGTGCTCCGAACTGCAGCTTATAGTCAAGTGGGGCGGGGATCTCACGAAACTGGGCGAAAAGCAAGCGGTGCGACTGGGGAACCGCCTTCGCGATGAGCTCTATCCATCCAACAAAGACGGAGGCATCCTTCGTCTGCACTCCACCTTCCGACACGACCTCAAGATCAAGACTTCGGACGAGGGACGCGTCATGAAGACCGCTGCGGCGTTTGCCAAAGGTATGCTTGAGCTTGAGGGAGACATTCCCCCCATTCTGGTGTCGCTCGTCCATAAGGAGAAAGATAGGTGAGTGTAAAAGTTAGGATATTCTTCACAAGGTCGACCTATCTGGGTACTCAGAACTCTTTTTTTTCACCTGTCTCTCCTCTCCATTACCTGCCTCTCCTCTCAACAGTCGCCACATGGTGAGGCCAAAGCTTGCCGCAGATGCTGGCGTCGCTTTTTGTTCTGTCCTCACTAATTGCTTGCTGTCTCTCCCTTTGCCCCTAGCTTGACCCCTCTGGCAACAACGAAGTCAAGAAGGACCTGGAGCGATGCAAAGAAAGTAAGTGCTGGCATTGTGGTATTGTGCGTGATCTCCCTTAGCGCAAAAGAAGTCAAACGTTTTGACACTCTGCGCAACCCCTTGTCGCAGATATCAATGTCAACATGCAGAGAGACATCGATTATGACAGCATGACCAAGGAAGATCGCGTGGCCCTGGCTGGGCCTGAGAGGCTGACGTCCCTCCACAGGGCTCTGAACGAAATTGGTGTGAGTTATGCTTTTGCTCTCTCACCTTTCCTCTTCGATTCATTTCTGCTCCAGACTAGTTTCTCATCACCGTTTTCAGAACCCCAGAAAGACTCTGATCGAAATCCACTCGACAATCGGGAATCTCGTAGAGCAACTCGATGAAATGCTAGGGGAGTTGCTCTCAGGGGATGAGGATGTCATGGAAGGAGGAGAGGGGCTTAAGGGCAAGGATGGCCATGATGAGGCATTGAGCGGGATCAAATTGTATAAAGGAGAAACGCTGCTGGAGCTTACTGAGCGGTGGAAGCTGCTGCAAAACAAACTATACAATGAGGAGAAAGACACGTTTGATCTGTCTCGTGTCCCAGATGTGCATGACAACGTGCGATTTGACATGCTCCACAATCCACACCTGGGCCTGACCGAAACTCTTCAGAAACTATACGATCTAGCGAAATCTATGGCTGATGTGAGTCATTTTCGTCATTTCCCCTGCGCGTCGACGCCTCCGCCGTACCTCACCCTGCCCACTGTCCGCACCTCGCTCCCCTCGCTCCGACGACTGTTCGGTCAGTGTGTCGTGCCACAGGAATATGGGATCACCATTGAAGAAAAAAGAGACATTGGCGCTAAAATGTGGGTGATAGCACTGCGCTGGAGCCTGATGTCGAAGCCTGACGAAGCTTTGTGTCACCTTCATGACTCATTTGTTGCTCTTCATTTTCTCTCTCATGTCACCCCAGGTGCCACACCCTCTTAGAAAAGATCAAGTAAGTGGGTGCAACATTGTTTGATACCTTTCCGATGTGTGTTATGTACATAGTTGTTCATCCACTCTCTGGCACTCTCTCGTTTACAGCTACGATCTCACGATTGCTCGGACAGACAACCAGGCTGACATGCGTTACCTCATTAACATGGATTATTCTGCGGATCTACCAATCAATTCCATGGGCCGAAGAGTGCGGTCCAGGTTATATTTTACGTCTGAATCGCACCTTCACTCGATGCTGAATGTGTTGAGATTTCCGTCCATTGTTCCCAGCCCGCTCTCGTGGAAGGGGCAGGAAATTTTGGCCAACGCCAGTGAACTATGTTACCTGACCCAGGTCGTCATTCGGCTGTTTGAAGACACGGAGAAGCCAGGCGATGATCCCAAACGGTTCCGCGTTGAAATATTGTTCAGCCCTGGTGAGCCATTCTCTATGCTGCACGTTTGGTTTTACGCTTGAATATTGTGGAATAACGACTCTATTCTCTGGTGTAGGGGCTACTGCGACTCCCCTTCACATGGCTGAGCTTCATCGAGAAAAGGATGCCACCCGATTTGACACGGAAAAACTGCAAAAGATCAGCATCGATGGCTTAACTTGCGGCCAGGTTGAAGAATATTTTGCCGAAGCGATTAAGGAGGGACAGACAGATGATGAGGATGATGTGGGAGAGGTAGAGAAAGCCCCAAAAGATAAGAAGAAGGAGGGCACAGTTGAGACAATCTCAAAAGAGGAGATGGATGATTTATCCTCCAACCTCAAGCAATCTGAGACATTAGAGAAAGAAGAGTCCAATGGTTTATCCCAAAGATCAATAAGTTTATCCTCCACAGTCAAACAATCCAATGTATCAGAAGAAAAAGCTTGCGGAAGAAACGATGCATTTGATGCAGCCGTAGACAAGGACAAAGAGGAAGAGGCCTCTGGGAAAGATGATCAAACTGGCAGTGATGCTGTCAACTCCGACACTTGCTTGGATGACATTCATGACAGAGCTCCGAACCCCGGCCCGGTCCCTGGAAAGAACTTCTGGCGATCTGCGACCTTGCTTGGAGTCTTAGTTGGAGCTGGATGTTTGTTTATGATTTCCAGGGCCTCAAAGGGTATGTCAAAGTCTGGGCGGTAAATTTTCGCCACGAGAAAATGAGCAGCCCTTGCTGTTGGCAGAGACACGCAAACTGACGAGAGTTGACCTTACGCGGATGTTAATTATCGTGAGAACTTGTTCTATGATAACTTTAGAGGAGCCATAACACAGGCCGGAGAGCCATACAAGGGGACACATATGCCAAATCTACTCTCTTATTCATCTCCCTTCAATCCAGCGATGTGCACAAAGTTATCCCACAAATTGAACGAAGTCCGCTTCTTCGTCAAGTACTCAGCATCGCCATCGAAGACCACTCCAGTGAAAAACATGCTCATCACGTTCTTGTGTTCGCCGGCCGCGCCAACCCCAACAAAACAGTCGTCGTCGACCCCCGCATAGTAAAAGCTTTCGGTGGTGAACACGTCGCCGGCCTCGAAACGAACGCCGTCTCCTATTTGATCGTATAACATGCGTCGATGTGGATCAAATGGTTTCGTTCGTTCCTGGCGTTCGTTGCCA